>SRLM01000082.1:0-34495 GCA_015708895.1 Populus ilicifolia | reverse complement strand
GGAGAAGACATCAATCTTTTCGTCGTGTCATCTAGTAAAGGTGTATTGATCCTTACTTGTTCGAAAGTTTCAAAGATTTCAGAGTTGTGATTGACTTTCTTTTGTTTGTCATGACATAAGGAAATGGAAGTGTTAACAAGGAATCAGTCTTTTTTTTTTGCAATATTCAAACTTAACCCCTTCTTTACCCTCAGAGATTGACTCATCATTGTTCTTATAAGGTTTAAAAGTAGGTTTTTCAATAACCTTACCACTACAAAGAGTAGTGACTAATTTGACTTGATCCATATGTTAGCTTTCAGAACTACTTGTATTTGCATTGTATTGCCCCATTAGGATTTTGCTATGATTGGGATGAAAACTAACCTTTTTTTTGGAAAGTGAGAGCAAATGTCAATTTTGTAAAAGTATTTTTAAAATTTGTCATGCTTTTAACAAGTTTAGTATTGATTGTCTCTTGCTTTTCAATGAATACATTCAATGTTTCTTTAAGATTTCTTTAAGAAGATTGAGTATAAGGAAGTGCGTATCTATGAGAATTTTGAAAATTATGGTGTGCTTGAAATAGTGGTTGTGAAGTTTGTGTATTGTTATTATCACTCTTCCAATTGAAATTTGGGTAATTTCTCCAACCAGAGTTATATGTTTGCGAGTATAGGTTATGATTAGGCATTGAAAAACTTTTTAAAGCATGGACATGTTCATGGAGACATTCCTTAAAAGAAGGCAAAGTTAAACAGTTATTGATTGCATATTCATTGGTTTCACAAATTTGACACATAATGTTTTAAAAAGATTTTAATTGACCACTTTTTTTTTGTTATTTTAGTGCCTCGACTTTTCTAACTAAAGATGCAAACTTGGCTTAAAGGTCATGATGTTCTTTAAGATTGTACATACCTCTACTAGATATATAAGGTTAAGTTTTACCCGGTGCCTCATAAGTACCTCTTTTGTCCCAATTTTGAGCATTTTGAACTAACAAGTCTAAGTACTTCATTGTTTAATTAGGATCTTTATCTTTAAAAGTTTCATTGCACATCAATTCCACCATATACCTATTTTTAGGTGTTAACTTTTTATGAAACTATGAAACTAATCTCCATGTTTCAAAATCATGATGATGACAAGTATTAAGCAAGTCTTGATATCTATCCCAACATTGGTAAAATATTTCTCCTGATTTTTGAGTGAAAGTTGTGATTTGTCTCTTGAAAGAGTTTGTTCTGTGAGAAGGGAAAAACTTCTTTAAAAACTATTGTTATATTTCATCCTAAACATGAATAGATCTTGGTCTTAAATTTATAGCCATATTTTAGCTTTATCTTTTAACAAAAAAGAAAAAAGCTCTAATCTGATGGTTTTTATGCTATAATTTAAGTCATTATAGGTGTTACAGACCTCCTTAAATTTCTTTATATGTAAGTATAGATTTTTTAAATCTAAGCCATGAAAAGAAGGTAAAATTTGAATAATGATTGACTTAAAATTAAAATGAGATGCATTAGGGGGGAAACTATGCATGATGGTGCACTTGTTCTTGTGAGATTTATATGGTCTTTAAGTGTTCTAACATGGTTATTCTCATTATTTTTATTATGAAATGACTAGTTATTTTTTTCAGCCATATTTTTCTAAAAATGATAAGAATATCTTACAAAATCTACTATTTAATGTATGTGATGACACTCTCATACACGCGTAAAAATAGAATAAAAGAAAGAAGAAAACAAAAAAAAGAAAAAATAAAACCAAAAGAAACACAGTTAGATATAAGAAAAGTTAAAAGAGAAAATAAAATAAATACTATAATTTGTACAAGAATTTACCTCCCTGAAAACGACATTAAAAATTTGACACAACCAAAAAATTCATGTTTTCTCCCAAGTGCATGAGTATTGAAGTAATAAATAACCCAGCAAGAGCGGAGTCAAATCATAAAAAGATTAATGTATAAATTATAAACAACAACAACAACAATAATAATAATAGAAGAAGAAGAAGAAGAAGAAGAAGTCGATGAGAATTTTGAGATGGAAGATCAATGTGAGGATTAAACAATGATAACAACAAATATCAATATTAGATGATCCACTAATAGTATCTGGGCTGCATGATAGATTTAGACTTCTTTGTTGTTGCTATGATTTAAACTTCCATATATCAGAATTGAGTTTTACATTCCTCATGAATGTTTTAAGTCAATATCTTAGCTTTCCATCCATATAGAAAAGGCTTAAATCCAAGTTCTACAGCTCTAGATATGCCCTCAAGACCAAATAATGCTTTAGTTTGGGTTGAAACAACATTTATTTTTAAAGTTTTGACCTCTCTTTGTCCTTTTATTTTTAGTACTTAAACTCATCAATCAATCCTTTTATTTATATGATAGGCTTATATTTAAGATAAATATTTATTATAAATTAAAGGTATCATATAGTATCAGACTTGTTATTATAAAACATGCTTTAGTTAAGGAGTTATTGATACTTTAAGTGCAAAATGATGATATAAAACCTTGATAAAAATGCACTTTTAAGTACTAATCACACCCCCAAACTAGTTTATTATTAGTCCCTAGTAATCAAATCATTAAAATAGAAAAACAATTTGCAAATTCCACACAGCAAGACATTTATCATTCAATTTCCACTAATCTATTCAAATAAACAAACTCTAATTAAATTTATATATCTGCCCAACACCATTTAAACAAGATATTAAGAAACCTTTTTTTTTTTACTCAATATATCAACACATAGTTATAGGGCTTTACTTCGAAGAAAATAAAATTTTTGTTTTAATGTTTAAGGTTAACTTCCTTGGATTAAAATTATTATCCTTTTCTTTTCTTTTTTTATTAATATATATACATATAACTCAGAACACAATGCATTTTTAACCCATGTAACAAGCTTTCAGTTAATGACTTCCAAACCAGTTCCTCTTAAGGTATCAAGTATTGAGACACCCTTATGAGCTTAATAACTCAGGTTGCAAATACTAATATATAGATAGTATAGTTTTTTATTCCTTTAAGCTTTTCTCCTCAACCCATATAATAAGTATTAAGCCAATAGCTCTTAAATCAGTTGATTTTAAGATATTAGATGTTATAACATTCATTTGGGCTTAATTGCTTAGGTTAATGAGACTACGAAACTAAAACTATCTATGTTTTTATTATCATCATTTATTATTATTATTATTATTATTATTATTATTATTATTATTTCTTTTTTTTTAAATTATATACTATTCTTTTTTCTTAGTTGTTATCTTTAATAAAAGAATATAAATAATGTAATAATTCAGTATACAACCCATAATTATATGTTAAAGTATGTGTGTGAAAATGAAAGTTTAAGAATACTTGTTAAATAAGAATATAGATATAATTAAGTGATAACAATGTGAGAGTTAGTAAATCTAAATATTTCAAGAAGTATTCTAATAAACCTTGTTAATAATGTTTACTAAGATGTGTCTCAAGAGTCACTTTAGTAAAAGAACTCATTTACTCTATTATCCTAGTAACAACAATTTTGAAAATGGTTTATTAAATAGAAAACACAGTTAATTATTTTTTTTTATATCAACTACTACCCTTTTACCTAATCAAAACGAGACATTGTCCTCAATATCCTAATGACCAAAGATAAAGTATAAAAGACATCACTTGAAACAACAAACACTGGCAAACTTGAAACATACTTAAACAAATATAAGAAATAATAAAGTAAAACAATATGTTATTAATAAAATCAAAATACATAAGGATTCACAAACGAAGGCTCAAATCCAATCCAAGTTTTTTATGGCTTTCCTTAGTTGACCAATTTATGCGACTCATGAAGGGATTAATTATAAGAATGAAATATTATAGTTAGTCAATCAATTGTTTAGTAGTAGCACTAGAGATTATGATTTATCGTACTGAAGATGTTTGAAATTTCTATTTCACAACATGATAAAAAAGACAACAACTTATCATAAAAATCATTAACATTTAATGGATCTATAGGTTTATAGTGAATGTACAGTTGAGCTTGAGAGGAAATATAAAAGATCTCTTCTAGTGTGCCTAGACCACCTGGTAAGGCAATGATGACATCAACGTGTTTAAATATTGCATTCATTCGATTATACATTGTGAAGATCTGTAGTTCCTCTCCAATTATTTTTTCAATGATCTCCCCTTGTGTTAAAACTTTGGGGACAACCCCTAAAACTTAACTACCTCCAAAAAATATAGTTATTGACACTCCTTCCATTAACCCAAGGCTGCCTTCCCCATATATTAAATGAATCTTTCTCTCAACTAGTATTTGAGTAAGATGATTTACTGATTCTAAAAACTCTAATCCCTTCCCAAGACTGGATCCACCAAAAACACAAATGTTTCTCGTGTGATGAGTTGAGAAACCTATCATTTCTACACATTTCTATATATGTTGAATGTATGAGTTGAGTAGAAATAAAGGGAAGGAAAAGAAGATTTTATAGATGAGAACTTGAAAATGCAATTATACCACTTATATATAGGCCAATTGGAGCCTTACTCTCTTTAGTTATTTATTTATTTATATTATATTTTTTTTTAAAAAATGTGTATGTACATGTAGTGATTATGACTCATACCTTTTCTTGGTTTTACATTAAAGAACGACTCAAACGCCCTCTATGGAGCGAGAATAGGCTTCCCATCCAGTTTTCTTAAAAATAGGCAAACATGATCTTTTTTAGTCAGATTCTGAAGATTATATTGAGCATGTTCTTTATGGAAATGAGATCATAAATCATGAAATGCACAATACATATCTTCAGCGGGATATTTCTCAAAACTCAATAGCAGATTAACTAATAATTCCTTATATTTTGAAATAAATCCTAACTTTTGACCATTTCCATAAGCTTTGCATAACACATTTAAGGTCTTAAACATGGTGGGCCAGTAAAATTCACTTTGTAAGATTTTTGCAGTTGTTTTTTTTCACAAGAAATGACCTTCACATGCCTTAGAATGACAAAATTTAATAACACTACTTACCTAATTGTCGAGAATGCATCTTTAAAATATTTGATCAAGATAACATTTGAATAAGTAGGGGTCATCCCAATAAAAAATTTGCACATCACTCAAAAACTTTTTTCTTCGGTACTCTAGTGAATTGATAAAAATCATGAAGCAAGAGAATTAATATTTTTAGCAAAACAAGGCATTAAACTAATAAAAAGTAAAGATTCATTAGGAAAGTAATCATCGATTGGTGTGATGATGAATGTTGAATATGTTGTCACTCTTGATAAAAGATCCGCATCAATATTTTTTGTGCCTTTTTCATCCGTAATTTCTTCTTAAGAATAAATTATTTGCAAATCTTCATATTCATCTAATTCAATTTTACTCAAAGTAGATCTAAATTGATTATAAACTAATTCTTCAATAAAATCTCCTTCTTATAAATCATTATCATTTTCAGGTTGCTTGCAAATATTGAAAATATTATTCTCCAACGTCATGTTTTCTGATGATAGCTTTATTAGTCCATTCCTACAATTAATCAATGCATTAAAAGTTGCAAGAAATGGACATCCTAAAATAATAAAAAAATGAATTACATACTTCAACAGGTTGTGTGTTTAAGACAATAAAATCCAAAAGATAAATAAATTTATCTACTTGTATTAACATATTTTCAATTGTTCGTTTAGACACTTTTACAGATATATCAAAAAGTAAGAGAGTTACAAAAGTTGGTTTTAACTCCCCTAAATTGTGACTTTGAATGACTGAATATGGAAGCAAATTCCCACTAGTTACAAGATTAAGAAAGGCTCTTTCAATTTCATGTTCTCCAATAAAGCAAGAAATTATAGGACAACCTGGATTTTTAGATTTCAAAGCATTATTCTTTTGAAGACTAATACTTACTTGTTCGGCTAAAAAGACTTTCTTTTTCACATTCAGTTTTCTTTTCACAGTGCATAGATCTTTTAAAAATTTAGCATAAGAAGGCACCTATTTAATAGCATCCACTAAAGATATATTGATCCTTACCGATTTAAAAGTTTCAAAGATTTTAAAGTTGTGATTAACTTTTCTTTGTTTGGTTATAACATGAGGAAATGGAAGTGCTGGCGAAAAATTAGTCTTTTCTTTGCAACATTTAGATTTAATCTCTTTTTTACCCTCAAAGATTAACTCATCATCTTTCTCACAATGTTCAAGAGTAGGTTTTTTTTAATAATCTTACCACTATGAAGAATGATGATTGATTTAACTTGATCCATGTGTTGGCTTCTAGAACTATTTGCACTTGTATTGTATTGCCCCTTGAGATTTTGTTATGGTTGAGATGAAAACTTACCTTTCTCTTGAAAATTAAGAGTAGATGTTAATTTTATAAAAAGTATTTTGTAGAATCTGTCATGCTTTAAGTAAGGTGAGTATTGATTGTCCTTTGCTTTTCAATGAATACATACAATGTTTCTTTAAGATTTCTTTTAGGAGAGGGAGCATAAGAAGGTGCATATCTATAAGAATTTTAAAAATTATGATGTGTTTGAAATGATGGTTGTGAAGTTTATATATTATGATTATCACTTTTTTATTTGAAATTTGAGTGATTTCTCCAATCAGGGTTGTATATTTGTGAGTATGAGTTATGATTAGGCATTTATAAATTGTTTAAAATATAAGCTTATTCATGGAGACATTCCTTAAAAGAAGACAAAGTTGGACAATCATTGGTTTCACAGATTTTACATACAATGTCTTGAACAAATTTTAATTGACAACTTTTTTTGAATTCTAGTGTCTCAACTTTTTAAGCTAAATATATAAACTTGACTTGGAGATCATGATCTTTCCTAAGGTTGCATATATCACCACTCGATGTATGAGGTAAGGTTTTACTTGGTGCCTCATAAGTACCTACGGTGTCCTAATTATAAGTATTTTCAACTAATAAGTCTAAGTACTTTATTGCTTCATCAGGGTCTTCATCTTTAAAAGTTCTATTAAACATCAATTCCACCATTTGCATATCTTTAGATGTTAACCCTTCATAAAAATATGAAACCAATCTTCAAGTTTCAAAACCATGATAAAGACAAGTATTAAACAAATATTTATACCTATCCCAACATTGGTAAAATATTTCTCCTGGTTTTTGAGTGAAAGTGGTGATTTGTCTTTTGAAAGAGTTTATTTTATGAGATGGGAAAAACTTCTTTAAACATTATTGTTGCATTTCATCCCAAACATGAATAGATCCTGGTCTTAAATTTTGTAGTCATGTTTTAGCTTTATCTTTTAATTAAAAAGAAAAAAGCTTTAATCTGATGGTATTCATGCTACAATTTGAGTCATTATAGGTGTTACAAACCTCCTCAAATTCCTTTAAATACAAGTATGAATTTTCTAAATCTCAACCATGAAAAGAAGGTAAAAGTTGAATAATATATAGCTTAAAATTAAAATGAGATGCATCAAGGGGGAAAACTATGCATAATGGTGTACTTGTTTTTATGGGATTCATGTAGTTTTTAAGTGTTCTATCATGATTATTCTCATTATTCTTATTATAAAGCGACTGGTTACCTTCTTTGGCTATATTTTCTAAAAAAGATGAGGATACCCTACAAATTCTCATGCACGTGTACAATGAGAATAAAAGGAAGAAAAAAGAAAAAAAAAAGACAGAAAGTTAGATACAAGAAAAGTGAAAAGAGAAAGTAAAATAAATACTAGAATTTATACACGAATTTACCTCCCTAGCAACGGCACCAAAAACTTGACATTGTCAAAAGATTGATATTTTCTCCTAAGTATAGGAACGTCAAAATAATAAATAACCCAATACAACTAGGGTCGATGCATATGAAAGTTGACTATATAAATTATAAATAATAATAATAATAACAACAATAGTAGTAGTAGCAGTAGTAAAAAAAATTAAAGAAGACTTTGAGATTGTAAGATTAATGTGAGGATTAAATAATAATAAAAACAAATGTCAAGGTTAAAGGATCCTCTAATAGTATTTCAAACAAGTATAGTATAAACTTTTTTTATTACTCAATTGAAAACTACATATATAGAGATTCCAATTAGATTATAAATTGTCAACATGATTACATTAGTTATCTTATTTGAATAATGCTAATACTTGTAAATATTGTCTGGTATTTATGATTATAACTTATATTAACAACAAATAAAGTTCTTTTTTATAGCGCAAGTGTTGGTTATATCATACGGTTGAGCTATTAAAGTGTCAAGCATTTGTTGTACCAAGTGTTATACAATATAAATTTAGATTGATCATTTAACAAGCAAAGTATTAAAAGTAAATAAGATAACAAATACAAAATATGTTAGTATCAGATATTAAATTTCATATTGAGTCTATACTATACTTATTCTTATATCATTCGTGTAATCTTGATATAATAAACTTAACTAAACATGATAAAAGAGATAAATATAAATAAATAAGATAAGAACATAAATAAGATAAAAGTTAATTAAGTAAATAAAAGAAAATGAGAAGCATAAACAAGATATTAATATAAGCAAAACTTAAACATTACAAAAATATAAATAAAAAAAGCAAGAACATGATTTTGATCTGAAAACTAATAGGCCTAAATGTATGACAAATGCCTCCTTTTATAGGCAAAATTGAAAACTATTACTTTGTTAACTAATAGTTCAGTGGGTGGCTACATATTGACTTGGTGACAAACTTTATCTTTTTATTTGAACAAAATATCATTGCTAATATTAAAATTTGGACAGACTTAAATTATGAAAGTTCTAAGAAACTTTCTTAGCTTTCTAGAAGAAAAAATTGAGGTCATTCGGACTTTTAGAACTTGAGATATGAGCTAAACAATAAACAATATTTAGATTGTAAAACAGATTCAGACTTTTCTGTTGTTACTAAGATTTAGACTTTTAAATAGTAGAATTAAGTCTTACCTTCCCATGAATGTTTTAGGCCTATGTCTTAACTTTCTATCTATATAAAGAAAACTTAAATTCAAGATCTACAGTTTCAAATATACCCCAATATCCTAATAGTGTTCTAGTTTGGGTTGAACTAGCATCTTTTTTCAAAGTTTAACCCTCTCTTCATCCTTTGAATTTTAGTACTTAAATCCATCAATTAATTATTTTATTTATGTGATAAGCCTGCATTTAAGATAAATATTTATCATAAATTAAAGGTATCGTATGATACTGAACTCGTTATTATAAGACATGCTTTAATTAAGAAGTTATTGATACTTCAAGTGTAAAATAATAATATAAAACCTTGATAAAAATACATATTTAACTACTAATCAAGTGCTATTACAAAAAAAAATTAGAATCTATTTCTTAATTAATCATACGGTTATAAAAACAAACATGTCCAATTAAGATAACATATATAATCATAGAATAAAAAAGTGTCTTTTCTTGTTGAAACCTACTTATATGATCCATATAATATTTTTAAAATGTAAATTAGAATTAATATCTTAAAAATAACTTTACTCAAGTTAATTCAAAATAAAATTAAAAAACAAACAAATAAGAGCTTATAAAAATAACTCGTCATTGGCCTACTAAATAGTTTTTTGCCCGAAAAAGGAGGCCAAAAGGTATCATGATTTTTTCAATTGAGAAAAGCAAAGATTTTATTCATACCTAATACAATAAATTTAAAAATTATATAAACTAAAAAGGTGAGCAAGAGTTGTTAATTGAAATTTAAAACTAAAATAAAAAGCTAATCTTTCTTAAGAAAAATATAAACATACATGCAAATATTTCTCCCCGACTTTGTTTATTTTAATTTACACATTTATATCATATAGAGGCTATTTGTTCTTATAAGAAACAAATCCTTTTCATTTCTTTAAATACATCACTAAAGATAAATTACAATTATGTCTTTGAAATATTAGAAAATGCAAAACAATTACAAAAATAATAAAAATTTAAAAAATTTGAAGTAAACAATCTAAAACAATTAATAGGAGTGTACTAATTACAATTTAAATATAAAAATTATTGAAAAGTCAAAAAATACAAAAAAAAAAGCATGGTATTAGTTAAAAGAGTAAAAAAATAATATATTAGGTTCACGTGCTTAGCCAATTAATTACGTAAGAGCTAGTCTTAGAAACCCAGGCCCATTTATCAAGGTAATTTTTTTTTTATGAAGCTGGATGATGTATAGTCTGGTAGACAACCAATCATTATTTTCAATATTTTGTTTATCATTTCTAGTTGTTAGAAAATCAAAATGACTTTTGGGGCCTTAAAAACTTATTGTCAATTTATTTTCACTTGAAAACACCTAACAAACATCTATAAGCTTTTAAAAACCTATTTTCAACAACAAAATAACCTATAATCTCTCTAAAAAATAAAAAAAATAAAAATCCAATCTAAAAAATTTAAAAGAACCTTATCTATATTACCTAGCATGGTGATAGAGAAAACTCTCTTTCATTGAACTCACCTCAACAATACCAATTTATTGACATCGATATCATCCTGTTTAGTGATATGAATGTTAAATTTTGACAACTTTCTCACTCCTTAATACATGTTAGTGAATTTCTCTCTTTTTATAAGCTCAAGGACTGAAAAATAAACAAAATGAGCTTTTGAATTCAAATATAACAGTTCCAAATTAAAAAATCAAAAATAAAAATTTTAAAAACCTAAAAGCTATTTTAAAAAAAATGCACCAAATAAAAAATATATGAAAAGAAAAAAAAACCTTTTTTTTACTCCATTTCAAATTTTGATCCTTTATTTTATTTTATTTTAAAAATAATAAAACCAAATTCATTTCCACGTATTTAAGCACTAACTTTACACTATGATATTTTCTTAACATCATAATTATTCTATAGAAAATAAATCAAAACCAAATACAAAACTCAATTACTAATAATAAACACAATGTTAAAGGATCAAATTAAAAAAATAATAATAATTAAAAAAGGATAAAACAAACAAATCAATGTATGAATGTAGAGTGATTTATCTCTTGATCTACAATAAATCCAAGAGTTCATTTAGATTTAACTAGGTATTTGACTAATACTTCTCCATGGGTCAAATATTTTCTCTTTATTAAAAAAAGCATACATGTAGATTTTTATAATGTATTTTTGCATATAAAAAAACCCAAAGTGGAATATAAAAATTTCATGTATACATTAATTAAATAAATCAAGAACTATTTATACAACAAAAAAATTTATCAAGTCCAATCCCTACCTAGTCAAAATTAATCAGCTAAACTTATAATTCGAGTCATGGACTCAATTGAATTAAATAATTTTTTAAAACTAAAATAGACTCTTATAAAATCAAGAATTAACAAAACATCATAGTTATTGAAAAGGAAAATTCAAATTACATTGCTTAACTAATACTAGATCAAATATTAAGTAATGAAATAAAAAAAATTCTAATGAATAAAAATGAAAAACAAGACCAAAAAAGATGCAGTCTCTCATGATAAGAAGACCTAGAGTTCCTAGACCTCTAGAAAAAAAGCCCAAGTGCTCGGGCTTGAATCAGCTCACACATTTAGATCTTATTTTTTTGTTAGTTTTTTTAAAGGGTGGATAACAAGGTTATCCGTTCTTTAATATTTTGAAAAACAAAGTAGATAATGCATTGCTTGCACTGTTCAGATTTCAACAATAACCAATCATTAAAAAATTAGGCTAGTTTGTTCCATATTGAAAATAGCCCTTATTCAACCATATTTGAAAAAAAAAAACCCTAAACACCTTTTACATCATGTCAATAGCTTATAACAACCTATAAATTGGCTTTAGAACCTATAATCAACCTAAAAAAATATTTTTTTTAGATTTCAATATACCATTTTAAACAAGTTAAGGGAAACATCTTGTTTAAACTCTCTTTGTCAAAATAAACGTATTAGTAATAAAAACACGTATATAATACATAGAACATTTGTTTTTTTTTAAAAAAATTAATAATTCAAATTCTATAAATTTCAGGACCACTAAAGGTTTACATAGTCGTTAATTTTAGGATCTATAACATCAGTTGAAATATACACAAACTGACTTGAATATATATATAACATAGAATAACTAGACACCTCTATGCCTATTTTTGTTTTCATCCTAGTATTGTATTTTTGAATCGTGTACTTTTTTTAATAAATAAAAATATGTTAATTGAGCTTGTAAAAGTGCAATAAAAAAAAAAGATAAATTACTGTAGCAAATCCACAGTGATTTCTTTCCTGAGGAACCAGAGTATTTTTTTCAATTTAATTTAATATTTGCTAAAACCAATTATAATTCATATCAACTCATATCAACTCTAGTTAAAACACCATCTTGTCAAGGAGCCCGAACCACGACAGGGGCACATTTGCTAGTTGGAAAACTATTACATGACACGACTGAACGAGGGAAAACTGTCATGCTAGAATTATGTCAAATGATGTCTTGATGACAAGAAGTAAAATTTCTCACCTGAAATAACATATTCCCAATGGAGCCTTGTGCTTTAGCACATGATAAACGCAACAGAGCATTTCCTCACCGAAAAGAAAGTCCTTTACAAAGCCCCATCAAGCAAACAAACCGAAGAGATAGCAAGAAGTAACAAAGCAGAAACCACCAGCATCCCAGCACCCACCACACTATCCAACGCAAAAACACATTACAAGCTTCCAATGCAACCAACCCACCTGGCAACTAATCAAGGACTAGTCTAAGAAACTACAACCACAACAAGCCGCCTTTTATATATACCTTATTAGATATCTAAAACCCCACTACTCTTTTCATGATATCAAAAACAAATTATGGATTATCCAGAAACAAGCATAAATATCTCTATGAATAGGACTTTTAGTTTAGTGATTCTATGCCAGTCAATTTTTCAGAAGGCCTCTGTTTCTTGGAAATATTTTCGCCATGTAAATTTCTATCTTTAATGCCATTAAGGTGTAACTGTATTGTTGTGAGTTTCAAGTTCCAGCCTCTCTACTTTAGACGATAATGATTAATTCCAAGGAATTTTCCATGACATGAATATACATGCAGTGATATTAAATAGTTTGATCACAATTTGGCATGAAATGTTATATATAAAGGAGAAGAGGTGATCATGATTAGAGACAGAGCAGAGTATTCGTGATAAAAACAGTAGTTCTGTACAAGGATGATGATCAGGACTATATATTTTTATAGTTATAGTTATAATTATAATTATAATTATAATTGTTCGGACCGAGTATATCAACAAACATTAATTACATTACTCTCCCATCCTTTTACAGCCAAAAAGGTTGCTACAGATAAAGCAACATACTACACACACACATATATAGATAATGAAAGTGAAGGAAAGGTGTATCTAGAGATGAAGAGAGGTATCAACGTCAGAATTGTCAAGATTCCTTGATGATGATGATGATGATGAGTTTCCAGTACTGTTGGGCCATAAGCTCGATGGAGTCTTCTTCATAGCTCGAAATTCCGGATGCTTATTATTGCTTTGAGAGTTAAGTCCAAGGGAGAGTAGTGAATCTTGAGGAGTTGATGGTCTATCTGGAAGGGTCATCTGATCAGGCTGGCAGGTGAACTTGGAGGTAGGCTCATCAAAATGCATGGTTGATGCAACCCTTTGATCAGACTCTGATGATGCGAACAGCTTGAGAATTTCTTTCTCCTGTCTCTTCTCCCTTATTCTCTGTAATTCCCTAAACCTTTCTTGCAGAAGAGCTATAGAGGAATTAACCATAGCAGCATCACCGTTTTGCCTACCCATTGGAGAGGGACCTTTATTGTCTTGAAGGGTTTTGTTGGGTGAATATATAGGAGAAAGTTGTTTGCCATTTTGTGGTAATTTATGCAAAACTTTGGGTATTTTAAACAATTTAACTGATTCTGGACGATGTAATATAACGGAGAATCGGCTAGTGTGTAGCAAAATCCAAGAAGCATAATGTCAAGGCTTGTCTTAGAGAGGGGCTGAGTTGGTGGAGCTGAAGGCAAAGGCACTTTTTGAGAGAGAATAGGTTTGAGAGATAGAAGCCAAAATGTCATTGGAGATTAGCATTTGGAAGGATGTTTTTAAGGGAATAAATGATTAGGTAATGCTGTGTCGGCTTGCCTTTTAAAACTTGGGAGAAGATGGTTCATTTCTTGGCTCTTTTTTGGAGGGACATGGCTACTTTTATCTGTTTTTCAACCCTCTGCCTCTCCTCTTATGTTTTTTTAATGGAGTTTAGTCTGTGGGGGTGTCTGCAAAAGGACATTTATCAGAAGGAATATTTTTGGAGCATGATTTTTTTTTTCTGATGGCATCCTCTTGCCTCGAGGATCGCGAAAAGGGAATGCCACCCAGAAGTACGTCTTCTTTTCCTTAATTTTACAAGATTAATCTCGTGATCAGGTTGAAGCATGTTTCATTCTCCTTTTCTTTTACCTTCCATGCAATCAAGATTTTATTAGACTATTCTGAACAAAAGAATTCCTTAAAATTAATTGAAATGACGATTTAAATCTCAATTCGAGCATGGATTAATCCACAGGTGTCATTTATTTCTTAACAAAATATGCATCTTTTCCTTTGAATGGCGTTTTATACTCGGGAAGAGAAGACCTACCATCCCAAGAGCCAAATGAGTCCAGCCATGGAGACCCATCAGCTCTGCCATCTCGGCATTCCATATCTCTCCCTCACATCACCACATGCCAGGCTTGTATAGTGTTGTGATATTTACGGAAAAAGATTGGCTACTGCTAGTTGCTACACCTATCAATGCAACGGTTCACTAGAAGACACAAATTATTTGGACTGTTACGCCTAGACACATGATTGACGCCCTATAATTTCAACCTTGTCATAAATGGAACAGCTTCTCTCAATTTTTTTTTAAAAAGTATGTTTGTGGATGGGTTCCACCAGGTAAATTTGCAGAGAATGGCATCGATGTTGGTGCCCCTTTGCGTCGTTGAATTATTTGGAATGTTATGATTATCCTCATTGAATTTTGCACGAAGGCAAATTGGGATTCTGATTTCGGAAGGAGATTTTTCTAGAATTAGAGTGTATATAGTCTTGTATGGTTAAAAAACTTATTCTTAAACTAATATAATATAACTAGTTGAACATATAAGACATGCACGACTGAAGACACGCGAGTCTCGTTGCGCCCACCGCATTGGTGTAGCTCATTTCTTCATTTACTCCCTCTAGTTAACTTTATTTCTATTATTTTAGTCATTTCATTTGTTGCTTTTGAGAAAATAAAATTAGTTAAAGTTAATGTTTATCTTTAAATGAGAATGATGAGAAATAGTTTTTTTTTTCCTATCACTCTAATAGAACTAAAATTAACTAAACATAAAATATAAGAGATTAAATAAAAAAAATAGACTGGTATAATAATCAAAGCATGAAAAAAAAAATAATAAGATGTTAAAAAATCTCATGGCATGACACATCTAGGACCATCTAAAAAGCTTTCAATGATATAAATCTGAAGATACTAAGGAAAGCCACTCCTTGTGCTCACGAGGAGTGACAAACATATTTTAAAAACTATAGAAAAAATCATATGTTAATTTGACCTCTATGCTAGTAGGTGAAGTTTTCTTTTTATGTATACATGCCATATATAAATATTTTTTTGAGTTACCGATGCGTGCGCTATATATGTCATCCAAAAAAATTAACAACAGGTCATAAAACATTTTATATATATACTTATTTGGAAAATATTTGTCATAATATGCCAGTTTGAATAATGTACTAGTTTGGAAAAAAAAATCTTTTTGATGCGAGATTATTCTTAATGAAACACTTTTTTTAATACAATAATAAATTTTTATTAAACATTCTAATTTCTAAACAAAGTTAAAAAAAAAAAGCATGAGCTCATGATGATATCTAAGTTAAATATGGACCTTTAATTAATTGTTATTAGGTGCCTAAAAGTTATATAAGTTATATAGACCTATATGCTTCCTAACTATTTGAGTTATATAATACTTTCATCCAAGCAACATAACTAAATTTTCTTCTTGGTCTAATTAGTGACTAAAAAGAGATCCTTTATAGATTGAGATAGCCATCCAAAAAGTATTGTCCATTATCAAAAAAAATATACGCAATGATTATATTATCCACCCATACCAGTTTTTATTAAAAAGACAAAAAAATATTAGTATTAAATGCTTTCATATATCAATAAACACATATTATCATTTTAAGAAAATAAATGTTACCATCAAGCATGGTTTAATTAACATTCTCATCTCATTTACCACTCTCACATCAAATAATAAGTGGATATATCAAATGACCATCCAATCTATAATTAACTCAAGATCTAAAATCCTTCTATTGATAAAATTATAAAAAGTGGCCGAAACCTAAGAAAGATCCAAAAGCCCTAAGAACATACTTTATTTTCTTATTTTGTTTAGATAAATCTTAAAATAATTAGATCATTGGAGGATTTTTTTTTGAAAAAAAAAGATATTAATTTATAGGTAACTTATATTCAATAATTTTCAACACATGTTTTCAAACTTTTAAAATACATGCATAACCTAATCATTTAATACCCTTCTACCCTAAAATAGTTTGAATCTCATCAATAAGTTTAAATTTGAGTTTCAAAACTCAAACTACTAGACAAATAATTAATAAAATATAAAATAGTAAGATTTAAGACAAACCCTCATAGATTAAGTGCTTTCCAAAGCTAATAAAGGACTAAGATGTTGAAGATGGATTTCTAGATTTAATAATGACTAAAAATCACAAGCACCAATAAAATAAGTCTTTGTTAGGCATATAGGAACCTTTGATACTAAATTTAGTACTTGCAAAAGCAATTAAGACTTATAGACTATTTAGCATTTGTTTTCATGGAAATATAATGAAAAAGATGATAAAAGAATGCTATGAAGTAAAAGGTTAGAATTTACCTTATCATAAAAGTTTATATAGCCATGAATTACGCTAACTTGCATAAAAATAAGGTTAATGCAAGGAAGATATTGTGACACCTAATTTAATGACAATAATTTAAGGTAATAACCCTTAATAATTGGTGCTGCAATATTGAGTGGAAAAGATATTGTCATATAGGCTTTCTATTATACATGGAAATCCTTAATACAATTTTATAAGTCTCGTTATAATATAAAAATATGGCAAAATCTAATACTAAATACTAACTATATGAGTAATAAGTAGAGATAGTTGTTGTTAGACAACTTTTATTTGGGTAAACTCATAATTAGACTTCTTTCTTTGAGTAGGATTATCCCATTTCCTAATCGTGGTTGCCTTGTTAGGTTGTATGGAGACCCTAAACCCATTTCATAGACTAGTGGATTGTGGGTTAATTATTTCAAATAATATTCATAGAACTGTCAATCCTAGGTTTAAATAGCATTTTGGCACCCATCATCCAATTCCCAGAGATATATGGTTTACACTCATATTTTAGGCCCTCATATTCATTTTATAACTCATTAGGTTTGGGTCTTGCATTGTGTTTTATATCTCGGGATTAGTAGTTTAGGTGGAAATCTCGACTCGTCAATGTTTTTCTCAAATTTTATAGTGGAACTTAAAAAGACTTTATTCATTGCACTTCACATCTATTTGCAAATAGTGGGAATCACATACCCTAAACATGATTTTTTACCTTTTCATTTGTCTCATTTCATTCCTCAAGTTCATTTATGACTAAGTACACAAAAATTCCAAAGACTAATGCATGGCTACTTGAAAATAAGCCAAAAGGTTGGTGCCCTTTGAAATTCTTACTAGTTATTCTAGTATAACACGTGGATGAAGATCATTAGGCCTTAATAATGAGCCATTGAGCTTATATAAGGCCATTAATAGGCATTCATTTGTCATTTTTCTATCCTAAACAATTTTAGTTTTTACTCCTTTGTTACAAAGTGTTTTTTGGTGGCTAGAGTTTTCATTAAAACCCATATTTGGTCAAAACTTCTATCATATCATGAGGATTATATGCATTTTTGTTTTTTAGAAATCATTAATATATTTTAAAGGATTTTTCATGTTCTATAGCTATTGTTTAAAGAAATACTAGTTCACATTAGTGGTTATTAGCTCTAATATTGTTAAAATCTAACGACCAAGGCTTATATAAGGTCAACAACTTTTCTCAAACTTAGAAAATTCTAAGTATGGTAAATCATATCACTTTTTTGTATGTCTAATTGCATATACAATTTTCTACTATTAGGGTTTGTAAAAACTTTGTTCCTATATATATACACTAACTAGTTATATTTGAATATATAGGTCATCCTGATTTTTTTTAGAACTATATGAAGCAATATGGACAAGAACCAGCTCCAACACTATTTAGATATTGTTACCAACTATCTTTATGTGCAAATAGAGCTTAAAAGATTGTTTAGTTATATATATTTTTTTGTTGAGAAAAGAGTTCCATTAATAGAATATTTTAGAGAAAGACCAACCATATGAAAAAGTGGAAGGAATAATTATTATTTATGATGTATAATAAAGAAGTCCTTAAAGTTAAGCTATATAAAATATAGGGATATTTGAATTTTTAGAGGACTCTAATTACCCCTTACAACATTAAGCCAACCTTGACAGATGCAAAGAGGCTATGATACTTACTAAAAGATAGTGTTATAGGTATATTATTTTATTTATCACATTTAATCTGAGTTTATGTTTTGAAACTTTGATCTTTTTTTTTATTTGTGTAAGTACATCCAAGTTAAGAGCAAAACCCTGAAAAAGAGTTAATTCCCTTTCTTTATAGTCAAGGTATTTTTCATATTTTAAAGAATCTAATTTATGGTTAACTAAATAAGTTGTTACTTGTCACTAGAAGGAAGAAGTAGAAAAAATAGAGAAAGAAAAAAAAAAGTAGAAAGAGAAAAAAAAGATGGTGTATTTTAGTAGAGTTACAACCAAGATTATCGCACCTTAATAGACATTGTGATGAGGGCTAAAAGTGTATAATGAAAGATTAAAGTCGCCACCTAGTAATTAAAAGAAAACTAGGTATCTTAACAAGTAACACCGATTCTAGAAATTCAAGTAAAATGTTATTATGTTTGAGAAAAGAGCAATGTCACTCTTACCACATCCTTTCTTTTAAGAGGTTACCCTAACCATGAATTTTTTGTTCTAGATTTATTCTTTTAATTGTTGTTAATTATCTTAATAGTCTTAATTTCTTTTATATTCCCTTTATTATTATTATATAAAATAAAGGATTTTTAATGTCAATCCTAAAAAACCGAGTTAAGAAAACAAACCATTTATATCCTAAAGACCAAGAATCAAAATACAAAACCCACAAAGAAAACAATCTTTATGCAATCCAATTGAGTCTCCTTTAACGCTTGAAAGCTTACCCTAATAAACAATATCTAATGACCTTATACCCTATTTTGAAGATCAAAGTTAATTAAAATAGAGATTTGCCCCACACCCCTTTTGTTTCTTTAATTCTTTACAAGTTAAATAGAAATACAACTGATTCGGGGAAAGGGGAGAGTAGTTATGTGAAGAGAAAAAAAAAGGGTATGGTTTGCTAGATATCAATAATGAAAGGAAAAAAAAACAAGTTTATATTATAAATTGAAGATTTCATGTTCATGAATTTATATCTTTATTCTATACAAATTATGGATTTCATATTAACTATACTATATAGATCATAACTTTCACTACAACAGTGTCTAAATGGGGAACAAACTTTTATAAATCATGATTCATAACTAAATTAAAGCATTAAACATAGATGCTCTAAAAGAATTAAGTAACAAGAGTTAATGATTTATAAAGTCTAATCTTCATCTACATGTTTATGTAATAAGGACAAATGGAAACTCAATAATTCAAACAAGCTTTATATAATGATATGTTATAGAAAATATGGTTGACAACAGTATACAAAAGTTTAAGCTTGATTCAATGGAGCTATTACTCTTAGGATAAACTTAATGTGTTTGAATTTACAATGCAATTGCCTTTTATCTTTTGCTTAATGCTTGGTCTCTTTTTTCTTGCGTTTATGTCTCTACCTCTTCCTCTTTGTCTCTCTTAATGATGTCTTATTTCCTCTTCTTTTTTTTTTCTTTTCCCTTCTATTCATTTTGTTGTCAACTCTAAGGCTTTTTTTATTGGAAAGTTTTCAATCTTTTTAGTAAAGAAAACAAAAATTAATTTAATAAGAATTAAATCTTCAAAAATTTTCCTAATAAATCAAGACCTTAAACTAGCTTGGATGTTGATCATCAACCCTTCTTTTCCTAACTTATAGAGAGAGAATCAAAAGGTGAAAATAAGTTGTTAAATAAGAAAGGAAAACCAAGGTTTATGGTTTGAAAGAGAAGCTGACCAAATGGTCACCTTTGACTTCGAATCTGTGATTGGTTTTCAAATTTAAACCTAGATTTCTTGTTCCAATGATGTAGCTGAATTATTAATGAAAATGTTTCACTTGTTTTCATGTTGCCATGAGGATTGATTGGAATCAAAATTAAACCCTAATAATGCTTGAGAGTCAACTTCCCTAATGTCTTTTTTAATGCCTAAAATTTCTACAGGTTTTAAAACAAAACGACATTGTTTCATTTTAGAAGCTTTATCCTTTTTTCTTCCCTCTTTAAGCAAAACATATTATTTCATTTAGAGTGAAACAACATCATTTTTTTGCTACTTCATTAAAATTAGGTATTTTTCTCTAATTTAATTACGTCAACTTCAGATCGGAGGTTTCTTTCTCTAATTTAATTACGTCAACTTCAGATCGGTCCACACCTTTTGCTTTTTGGTCCCCAGACTTTCAATTTTTTTATTTTCATCAATTTTCACCTATTCCCTTTAATTCCTTTCAATTTCGCCTTTGGCTAAAATAACATTTGTCCTCTGAATGTAGTCCTTAGTCAAAATTCAAAATTCAATTTTCTCTTTCAATTACACTCTTAATTGATTTTCTAACTCGGTTATTTGTTCTAAACTCACCCTTAAACCCTTAATTTTTTTCAATTATAGTTAAATTAAATCAATTTAAGCCTCTTTTCTTCAATTTCTTCCTCAATTATAACTTAAAAATCCCTAAACTTCCTTTTTGATACTCAATTATTGGTCCAACTTCACCATCAACTATATATGACAAACAAAATTTAAATAAAGATGAAGAAAATAACCAAATGAATTAAATTAACTAATTATTAAAAATACAGATTTTTGGAATTTGTTTTAAAATATGTAAAAATAAGGGTCAAAATTAGGTTACAATAATTACTTTCTTTTTACAATGCTTACAATACAAAGTCTTGTAGAAGATTTTATATAGTAAGCTTTATAAAGAAACATGATATTTGAAACAAAAAGGATTTGACACCTTTAAGTTTTGACCAAGGGATCTGAGACCTTCAGAAATCACATGATATTTTAATTATAATAGGTGACCTACCTAAAATGGTTTTATTCTTATGGATGACCTGTCTAACATGGAAAAAAAAATAGTATCATTCTTATGGTTGACTTACCAAAGTGGTCTCTTTTTTATAGGTGACCTACTCAGGTGGTCTTGTTCTCATGGGCGACATACTTTAAATGGTCTTATTCTTATAGGTGACTTACCCAAGACGGTCTCATTCTCGAGGGTAATCTACCTAAAATGATCTTATTCTTATAGGTAACCTAGCTAAAATGTAAAAAAATATAAAATAAATGGTCTCGTTATAATGGGTCACCTACCCAAGATTGTGAAATGTGAAAATGATCTCATTGTAATAGATGATCTACCAAAGGTATGAAAAATATAAAAAAATGTTTTCATTATGATGAGTAACCTAACCAAGCTATGATAAATACAAAATAAATGGTCTTAGTATAACGAGTGACTTACCCAAGTTACGGGAAAAAAAGGTGAAATGATCTTATTATAATGAGTGACCTACCAAGTTATGAAAAATATAAAATAAATTGTTTCATTATAATATGTAATCTACCCAAAGTGTAAAAATACAAAATAAATTATCTTTTTATAATTTGCGACCTACCTAAGATTGTGAAATGACTTACCTCACTACAGGATTTCCTAGCACTTCCTAATTGTCGAGTTAAAATTTTTATTGGTATTATGATTCAAGTATCATTTCCTTATTGATTTGGATTCATTAGATCTTTCTTGGACTCCATCTAGGATTTTTCTTGTAAAATGTTTTTCTACTAAAAACACTATACAACAATTTAATTAGATGATATACATGCATCCTTACCCGATTTAAAACATAGGTCCCCCTTTTGTTTTCCATCTTTCTTATTTGATGGGTAGGGTTTGCATATTTTGAGATGATTTTTCTTGGTCACTTAACTATTAGCCTACTCGAGTTTTGCCTACATAAGTTTTATTTTAAGTCATTTGCAATCTTATTCATACCAAATCATCATGACCTACTTATTTATTGGATATTTTCCATCTCACTCGTCATTTCCTTCAACACCATTGCTTATTTAGAAATGATCATATTTCCACAATTTCTCCTTTGTTTCACTACTTGAAGCGTCTATTTTTTGTTAATAACTCAGACAATAGCCTTCCCTTCTTCTTTGATGTAATTTTCATAATGAAAGCTTCATTCAGAATAATTTTTGGAATCTTAATTCTTGTGCTTGAAAACAAAAACTGTTTTAATATATGTTTAGAGAATTTTTTTTTTTTTTGCTTTTGAACTTTTTGTAACTCCTTAGAGATTTATAGTTCCTTAAATTCAGTGATGATGAGGTGACCATTTTTTCTAGGTTTCAAAGTAAAAGGTTCTAATAGAGACTTGAGATTTCATGAAAAAATATGTCTTATTTTATTAGCATGCATAATAATAAGTAGCTTGTTTGCAATGTCACGACTCTTATGAAAAAAGTTCTTTGCAATTTGTAGGCACATCTTACAGGTCTAAGATATTTGCTTGCTTGATTAGAAAGAACCTGTTAATGGCATGTAATGAAGGTTATAACTCTTGATTATGCAAATAAGGATTTACAACTCAAAGGGTATTTCAAGGTTTTAAAGACTTAACTATTGATTGTTTAACCCATTATATCTTTTAGTCTTTTTCTTTATCTTGTCATATTCCTTTGATTCACCTATTTTTGATATTTTGTTTTGATTTTTTTCATTATTTTTTTATTTGAGCATGTCTTGTACATTTAGATTTCTTGGGCTCATTATTTTTTAGATTTTCATAACCCCTTCTTTTTTATCTTCATTATTTCAACTTCCACTTGCCTCTAATGCAGGGGAGTGATCCTAATAAGGTTTTTGTGTTTTTAATGAAGAAAAACTCATTTCGGTCTCAAATGAGGACAATAAATGATTTATCTAAACTTAAAGGAAATAAAAAAGATGATTTTTCATCATTTCAAATACAAGTAGTTTAAACTAGTAAAGTTTAACAACGTTTAATGGTTTGGACTAAGTTTTGTGAGTTTATGACTAGCACACTTACCACATGTTATTATACGTATAACTAAAACTTGGCTAATAAGACATGATATAAGGGTAACTATATGTTGTTTTTAATAAAGTTTATTTGATCACCTTAATGAAAGAGTTGTTAGATTATTATTTTTAATTGCCATATCAAACATTGAATCATTCCTATAATAAAAACTAAGTTCAACTTTTCAAAATTCACCTTAGGAAAAGCCTCTTTTTTTTTTTTATCAAAGTTCACCAATCAGGAATGCCATATTAAGTTAAGCCTATAAGATTATACAAGGATGAAAAGGTGCACTTTTTTTTCCATCACTAGCAACTGAGGGAAAAGGAAAGGATAATGCATAAAGAGTTTAAGCTAAAAATCTATTTTTATTAATCAAATGAAAATTTATACATCAAACATAATATTTTTTTTTCTTTATAAAATTAGAATTGATAAGCCTAGGTACATCTTCTCCATATATCTTGGCAAGCAACAATACTCCTCCTGAGAATGCTCTTTTTCACATATGGACCCTCATAGTTTGACGCCCATTTACTATAGTCTTCACCTGGTAATGGTGGAATCTTTCCTAGCACCAGATCCTCTTTCTTAAATTCTCTTAATCTAACCTTCCCATCATAACCAACCTTTTTTTGCTAATCATGTTCAAGTACTCATATCTTATCTTAACCCACTAAGCTTCTTCTATTATAGGCTTTATAAAAGATTTGAGAGATAAGATTTCTACTTCTAATAGTGTCATTACTTTAATTCCATAAACTATTGAGAAGGTGTAGCTCTGGTTAAAGTTCTCACCACCATATGGTATGTATGTAAGGCATAAAAAAACATTTCAAGCCAAATTTATAAGTGAATACTATATTTTGGATTATCCTCTTTATGTTTTTGTTGAAAACTTTTATAGCATCATTCATCTTTGGCCTTTAAGGGAACGAGTTGGAGTGCTTGATTTTCTATTTAGAACATAATTCCATAACCATCTTCTTATTAAAGTTTTGAGCATTGTTAGTCATTATTCTCTTAGGTGATTTATACCAATAAATTAGATCTTTCTCAATGAATTACTTGACCACTTTTTGAGTTATATGAGCATAAAAGCAGGCTTCTACCTATTTGATGAAGTAATCAACTGTCACCATGATAAATGGATTTCTAATGATAAATTTTAGGTTAATCACCCTAATCATATATATTCCTTATATTGTGAGCATTTATGACGATGTCATGTTAAATAGGGAAGATGGTTGATAGTTGATTTTGTTAGTATACACCTAACATTTATGGCATTTCCTGATGTATTCTATATAATCTCTTTCCATGGTTATCTATAAATAACTAGTTCTTTACATTTGCCTAGCCATTATATATCTATTTATATGAGTGATATAGATTCTCTCATGTACTTCTTGCAGTGCTTTTTTAATTTATGCTTAGTCTAGACATCTTAGTAGTATTCTATCGCCATCCTCATCAAGGTCTTTCTATCTATCTTGCATGTTCTTTTAGGATACTCTTGATGTTGAATAAACCTTTTTATGTTATGGTATCAAAGATTGCCATCTATTTCACCATCTACTGAACAACAATATGCTTGAGAACTCTTGATCTCAATGCATATTGGTTGGACTTTGATTCTGTAATCAATTCTAGCCATATAAGCTAAAGTTGTCAAGCCATCCACAAACTAGTTCTTATTTCTCTCTAAATGTGTGAGTTTTATTTCATCAAAGCCTTTGGCAAGATTAGAGAGGTATTCCTAGCATGGCCTTAACTTTTGATCCTTGGTTTGTCATTCATCCTTCACATGAAAAATTATCAACACAAAATCTTCATACACATATATCTTCCTTATCTTCAACTCTAAAGCAACTTTTAGCCTATATATACAAGCTTTTATTTAGTAGTTTTGTTAATATACTCAAATTTTAATTTGATACTTAGCCATCATTCATAGTTTTTTTCCTATATTATTATCAAAACATCTTCATCACATAAGCCAAAGTTTAAAGGCTTATAATCTTCAACAATATTTTTTGCTAAATGGTCAGTAATTGCAGTTTCTTTTATAGTCATTCTCGTTATGTAAACAATATTATACTCAACCAACAATACCTGCCATTTGGCTATCTTGCATGAGAGATAAGGTTTTTTCAAGATGTGCTTTAAAGGGTTTGTTTTTTATATTAACCACATTGTAGTACACCATGTGTTGTCAAAGCCTCTTTGCACTCCATACTAAGTCACAACACAATTTCTCTATTATACTAAAGAGAGAGTCATAATCAGTGAACTTCTTACTGAGATAGTAGATAACTTGTTTTTCTTTTTAGCTCATCATGCTACCCTAATAAGCATCTTATAGCTGACTCGATTACCATTAAATATATGATGTGGCCTTCCAAACACAGGTGGTACCAGAATAGATGGCTTTTTCAAATACTATTTAATTTTATTAAAGGCTTCTTAACAATCATCATTCCATACCTTAGTGTTCTTCTTTCAGAATAGTCAAAAGATTAGCTCTCAAGTAGTTGTTAATTACAAAATAAATCAGGCATTATAATTCATCTGCTCTAGGAAACTTTGATCTCCTTTTTGGTCTTAAAGGTTAGTATCTCTTGTATAGCCTTCATTTTATGAAGCTCTACTTTTATACTCTTATTGCTCACAGCAAACCGGGGTAATTTTTCAAACTTCACCTCGAATGTGCACTTTATAAGTTTCAACTTCACTTTACATTTTCTCAATCTTTTAAGAAGTTCTCTCAAAGTTTAGACATAGTCCTCTTCTTGTTTAGATTTTACAATCATATCATCCATATACACCTCAATCTCTCTATAAATCATATTATGAAAAGGACTTACTATGATATATTAGTAAGTTGCTCCAGCATTTTTCATTTTGAAAGGTATAACTTTATACAAAAATTTCACCATAATGTGATAAATATAGTCTTTTCTTTATTATTTTAGGCTATTTTTATCTAATTATACCTCGAGAAACCATTCATAAAAGAGTAAGTGGAGTTACAACATTATCTACCAAGACAAATCTATATAGGGTAACAAAAAATAATCATTTGGGCTCACCTTTTTTAAATCCCTAAAGTCCATATATACCCATCTTATTATCCTTTTTAAGAATAGCTACAATGTTATAGACCCATTAAAGGTATTTAACCACTTATAAGAAACCAACATTCTATTGCTTCCTTACCTTTTCCTTAACTTTAAGCAACACATTAGGCATTGTCCTTTTTAATTTCTGTTTGACTAGTTTGCAACCGTTTTTTAAAAGTAACATATATACCATAATCTTGGGGTCTAAACCAATCATACCAGTATATGACTAGGAAAATACATAAGAAAATTCAACATTATGCCTGAACTATTAATGATAATTGCAAAACTATTTGATAACACCTTAAGATACATGTTTTGCACAAACATACCATACATATCTTCGATGTTAATTCTTAAGATCACCCTTTTTAGGTTATTTTCTTTAAAATCATTAACCCCTCCACTTCTAAAGATATGGCTTGTAAACGTATTAGAATTAGCACTGGTAGTTTCCTCAAAGGTATTCCACGTCGCCTTAATAAAATGAAGGACATTTCTTTTAAATATTAAACAAACCTGATGTTATGTCTATTGATACTAACATGGTATTCACAAGTTTGATCTAGCTTATACCAATTTAGGAATGGTGGGTGCAATGGGGTTAAAGGAATAAAGGCAACTTGTTTGATGCTTAATAGTTGTTAGTACATTTATTTGAGTGATATAAGTAAAAATAATAACTCTTGGTCTTTCTATAAGTATCTTCATGAGTAATTGTCATTTTGGTTATTAGTGGGTTGGTTGGGTTAATTTCCAGGGAAAGGGGTAAAGAAGTTTACGTTCACTATAAGTGGGGTTAGTGTTTGATAGTTGTATATGTTTTGATATCCTTTTATATTATAAACTCCTCCTTTAATGTTGCTCATTTTGATCTCTTTTTTTTCTCCCTATAAAACCTTTTTTCTCTTTAAAAGGTTAGTAATTTTACCACCTCTTACAACTTATTTAATTATTTTAGCTACAATCACCGTATCAATAAAGTGTTAGGTCGTGGTTTTCACAAGGTGCTCAAAATAAAGAGCTTTAAAGGTATTAGAGAAGATATTAATCATCTCTTTTTATAATAATCAAGGGTTTACATGCTTCATATTCTCATGCCATCTTTGAGTATATTCGCTGATAAATTCCGTACTTCCCTTTTCCATGACAAGTTAGATCTACCTAAGACGATGTTCATATTGAACTTGTATTATTTTAAAAAAGTCTCTACCAAGTCTTTCCATCTTTTGATCTTGGTATTGTTTACCCTCATATACCAAGTTAGTTTAATGTTGCTCCAAGTATCTTAAAAGAAGTGAAGCAATAACTTTTCATCATGTATCATTTCTGCCATTTTGTTGCAGTGTACTTTTAAATGAGTTATCTAACATTGGCTATCGATGTATTTTATAAATTTTGGTACTCTAAATTTTTTTAGAATTGTCATATTACGAACCAAACACATCTCATCGACTTTTAAAGGCATATATAGCTAAACCCTTTCATTTGATACTCTTATCCTTTGCTCTAGTACAACAAGCTTATCATGACAATCCTTTTCTACTACCTTTCCTTTATAGGCTTTCTTAGCAATCAAATCTACTATAGGTAGCAGCCTTATAGGAGGTGTTGGGGTTCTACTGCACCTATGTTTTGAGAACTTGTCGACTATGTGGTAGAGGCAGGTCAAGTTGAGGGTTCCTCTCCTAATTTGAACTTTAGAGCTTGCTCGAGTAGGCTAGTAAATCTAGCAATGTTGCCTTTCATGCTTTCTATCTCTTTTAGGTATTGAGTTTCCAACCAGCCCTTTCCTTGTTTTTCATCAATCTCTTTTAGAGGTGAGTACTATGGATATGAAGTTGAGGAGACCTATAATTCAACTTGATTTTTTTGTTTTATTATTATCATGCAAGCTAAATGAATGCAAAATATTAGAATGATTATGCAAATGGATTATTTGTTTATTTTAGCACCATAAAGATAGACCAAGACAAGATTCTTTTTGCAAATCCTTACTAACTCTAAATCCACATGAACTTTGGCCAATGTGGACAAGATTAAGAACGACAACCATCAATAATGAAAAAAATATATACTTTATTACTTAATAATAGTTTATTACATCATTTTCCAATATTAAACTACATCATTCCATGTGTTTAAACTATGATATTAAGCTATTATATTGATGTAGTCCTGAAGTTGCTTGAAAAATCTCATAAGCTCATCTCTTGTTGTTGCCTGATTTGTTGCCAAGTTTTGAATGGTTTTTCTCATCTTTATTGTATAAAATTGGGCACTCTTAGTTTGGACATGGTAGCACATATTTTTTTAAGCCCATCAATTTGCCTTCTTTTTTCTTTTTTTTTGCCATAATCTTACCTCTAGTCAAGATCTATATGGTAGAAATGAACTTATTAGCCTAGTTAATCAAAGCCTTTCATTGATCTTCAAGTCAATAAGTTATATCTTTTTGTTGTTAAAATAGCTCCTTAAATGTTTTCTTTATCCATCCCATTTACGCAATATTTTTTAGCTTTAAATATTACTTAAGTCATTTATGCTACTTCATCATCTTATTTATTTTTTACCCTTGACAACTGTCATAACCCATTTGTGGGCTCTGTATAAAAAAAACAAAAAATATTATCAAAAATATAAATAGTGACAAATGATGTCAGCACGCCCTAAAAATGATTAAAAATTGATTGAGGAGGTTAAAAAAATACAAAAATTAAAATTTGATAGTATTTTATTGACTAATGACAACCCTGTTGACAAAAAAAATTCAATTTGAGTAAGAAAAACCTAAAATCAGATGTTTATAGATTTAATTAAATTTTATTAAAGGTTTAATTGAATTTGTAGAGAGTTTGATTGCAAGAACAATTGATTTTGGAGTCAATTTAGACTTTAATTGGAAGAAATTAAAGTTTTGGGGTCATTATAATTTATGAAAGTTAATTTGGTCAAATCAGGGGCTTAATTGCATAAATATTAAAGTTTGGTAGCTAATTAGGGACTTAATTGAAGAAATTCAAAACCAAGGACCAAAATAAAAAAGGCACGTAAGTAGAGGGGCCGAAATTAAAACCAGTCAGAAGCCCAATTGAAGAAATTAGAAGTTTATTGCTCAATTGAGGGTCAAATTGCATAATATCAAGACCAATGACCAAAATGAAAAGGACGACCAACTATAAGGCCATTGTTGGCTTTTTGGCAGGGATGTAATTGCATTGATTTTAAATTAAAATTATAATTTAGAACTTGATTGAAGAAATTATAAATTGAGGACCAATATGAAACTTAACAGATTTTTGTCGCTGTTTCATTTAATTGAGAGCCAATATGAAACTTAACAGGTTTTTATTGCCTTTTCATTTAAATGAAACGGTGCCATTTCATGCACTGTTCCACATAAAAAAAACCACAAAACGGTGTCGTTTTGATGGCAATATGGGTCTTCTTCTTCCCCTAAATGCACAAGGTAGGGGAAGAAGAAGATTTTTCTTCCCCCTATTTTCACCAACCTGTCTTCCTCAAAAGCATTAAAAATACGCCAACTTGTCAACTACTTTCCACATGTTGGACGGGTAGAGAAGGGGCCACACCAACCATGTCCTCTCCTTTGTTTTTGCCTATAAAAATAAGGGAGGCCATAAGAAAAAGGGGGCTAAACTGAGAAGGAACAAGAAAGAAAAAAAAAGACCAAGAAAAAGAAAAAAGGAGAGGGAGAGAGAACAAAAAAACAGACCGATAAACAAGAGAGAAAAGGAGAATAAGAAACAAAAAAAGAAAAAAATAGAGGGGAGAGAGAAGGAAAAAATAGAGCAAACCGCCAACCACCATCTCAACCGATGACGACAATAACTGCGCCTACTCTCGCCAAGTAAGCTTCCTTTGTTTTCCTTTTATTGGCATGCAAAACATAATTCATGTTCTGCACCAATGAATAATTGGCTGGTTAGTCTTGGCTTATTTTGCATGCTGGGTCAGTTCTAGCCCATTTTGTTCTGAGCTGAAGCTAGCCCATTCTATTTCATTTTGGGCCAGTGCCGGCCCGTTTTATTTTTTATCGGGCCGATGCTGGCCCATCATATTTATGTTGGGCCATGCTAGCCCATTCTAAATAAATACGTCGTAACAATAAAAATCAGATATTAAAATACTCAGTTTTCATCAAGACTCCCAAAAATACAAAAAAAATATTTTTGTACATACAACCAAGTGTCTCAAAGCTAAAAAAAATCATATTGTATTTTTCATACACCTAAAATAATATTTTAGCATGCATTTTGAATTTAATAACCGGTTTATTAAAGTCAAGAGAATATTGGCTAAAATTTCAAAAACAATAAAAATTTTATTTTTATTTGTCACTTAGTATCTAAGATATGACATTACATATAATACATATTCTGAATATTTAATTTTTTTAGATAATAGAATGATTAGGTTTAATCGCATTGTAAGATAAAAACCTTCTTATTGAGAAGAGTTTGTCTTGAACCTTAGACAGACCAACAATTAAAACCCATAAAACAAGATGTTAGATTTAATCAGACAAAACAATGCAGCCTACCTTAGATAGGGCATATTTGGAGTGCTAATATCTTCCCTTTACGTAACCTGTCTCCATACTTAATCTCTAAGACTAGTTAGGGTTCCTAATAACCAGAATACTAGGTGATAACTCTCATTCAATTTTTCACTAATAAGAGACATATGCATTGTCTCTTTATATTTTTCCAAAAATACACCACATCTATATTTCCATTTTTTTCCTCGATGGTGGACAATAACCGCAACACCGCATACGTGTGACAACAACAAAATAAAATTGTTTTACAACTCTTGAAAAGTATATTGTTGTTGTTGTAATTGAACTAATAAATCATCCTTCTCTCATTCCACTACAACTAAAGTCTATACACAGATAGCTAGGTTAGACTCCAATCTCTTTTCTTTTCCCCAAGATCCTTTAATTCTATATTCAAACCCTTATTATAGGTCTCTTATTAAGCCTTTATTTCTTATTATATATCTTTCATGGATTAAGCCATTAGTCTTCGAAGGCCCTCATATGATGGGACCTAACAGCCTTTCCCTCTAGTTTTTTTTTTCACATTAGGTAACCTAATGTTGTTTTTCCATCAATTATGTTAGTAAATGTCACTATACTAGGGTGCTTCCAAGTTTGTTTAATTATTTCAATTAATTTTCTATAAGTCTTGAAGTCTCTATAGAACTTACTCATTCCAGCAATTCGAGGTATGAATTGTAAAAATCCTAGTTGTCGTAGAACTATATTATGACAATAACTAATACAACACCATGCTCTCATCAACAGAATCCAATGATAATCTCCATAGTAAACCAAATATGTCTTGAAATAAGTATAATGAGTCTTTTAATGAAAAGTAGATTTGCTCAAACAATGAAATATGGATTCCCAGACATTCTTCCCCAACTCTCTTAGTGACTGGGCTATAAACTTTTCCAGTTTCAAGTACAAGTGTTAAGGAGTCCTAAACATGTCAAAAATATTTCCTTCCACTAAATGATTGATGGTCCATTCAAAAAGCAATTGTAAACAACATCTTAGGTGTCCTTTCCTGGCTTTTTGACAATGATTTATTAAAGATAAAATTTATGCTAAAATTGTTGTTACTGGATTGATTTTGAGAGAAACCACACTTTTGAACAAATTCACAGCCTTAAAGTTAATCATCCCTTCTACTGACAAGAATAACTCTAAATCGTAGATGCCCATTCTAATATTTTTAAGCAGTCTTTATTTTCTTCATTATAGAATCTCTTCTTGAACATAACTTCTAAAAGATTACAATTCCATTTTTTACTATTTTCTTATTTGATTGCTTACTTTTATGTTTGTTCTTTGCCTATTTTAACAACCTGGACATTGTTAGATGGGGCTTGCTATCTTAGCATATAGAGGTATACTTCATGTAAATTTGGACAACTTAACAAAGAGTCATATTCCTCGAAAGTAGGAGTCATGTTCACTATATCAAAAGTAAATCACCTATATTCTAGATTTTATATTCCTCGAGAGTGGGACATAGTTTAAAAGAAAGAATGTTATGTTATGATCCTAGAAAGTTATGTTGTCCCTATATTTTTATAGAAAATCACTTTGGTCATATGCAAATAACATTTCCTAGTAGTTTAGAAGCTAAAAAGTTTTTTTTTTGCTTAGTTTCACTTATTCTAGCAATTATTATTCAAGCCCTATCAGAAAGTTGTCTCTTTCATCTTTTTAGCCTTACACTTACCTAGTCCTCAATGACAACATGTTTCTCCATCTCTCACTTCATATAAGGATCGGTGGAGATGACTTAGAACACAATATATATAAAAAATAAATGTCTTTCATGATATATGATTAGTACTTAAAAGTTTATTTTTATGAAAGTTTTATATCATCATATCGCACTTAAAGTATCATTAAATTATCTAACTTATGTTGGCATATCTCACAATTAAAAAGATTGATTAATATGTTTACCTATTAAAAGTAAAAAGACAAAGAGAGGGCTAAGTGATTAGCACTTAAAAGTGTATTTTTATCAAGGTTTATATCATCATTTTACACTTAAAATATCAGTAACTCCTTAACTAAAGCATATTTTACAATCACAAGTCTGATACCATAAGATACATTTAATTTATGATCAATGTTCAACATAAATGCAGGCCTATCACATAAATAAAAGGATTTATTGATGAGTTAAAATATTAAAATTGAAATAACAAAGAGAGGGTAAAACTTAGAAAAGAGATACTAGTTTAGTCCAAACTAGAACATTATTCGATAATCGGATTATATTTAGAGCTATAGAACTTAGATTTAGGTCTATTTTATATGAACAGAAAGTTAAGATATAGGCCTAAAACTTTCATAAGGAAAACAAACTCAATTATGTTGTTTGAAAGTCTAAATCTTAGCAATAACATACAAGTTTGAATTTGTCCTGCAGCTCAGACATTGTTTAGTATACAGCCCATATCTGGAGTTTTAAAAGTCCAAATAACCTTAATTGTTTGTTTTTTTATTGGAAAGCCAAGACAATTTCCTAAAACTTTCATTAATAAGGTTGTTCAAATTCTAACATTATCAATGATTTTTTGTTTAAACAAGAAGATAACGATTGTCACCAAGTTAAAATATGGTCACCCATTTAATAATTAGTCATTAAATCAATAGTTTCTATTTTTAGCCTGTAAAATGAGGTATTTGTCATGCATTTAAATGTCTTGGTTTCCAAATCAAGATCATACTCTTGCTTTCCTTTTTTGTATTTTTGTAATGCTTAAGATTTGTTTTCATTAATATCTTATTTATGCCTTTCATTTCTTTTTCTTTAATTAGTTTATTTTTATTTTATTTATGTTTTTATCTTGTTTATTTATATTTTTCTTTTTCATTATGTGTAGCTAAATTTATTATGTAAAGCTGAAAAGGTTATACTAATGGTGTAAGAATAAGTATAATATAAACTCAACATGGACCTTAATGTTTGATACTAATATTTTTTTATATTTATTATCTTGTTTATTTTTAATACTTGACACGACAAAAAGATTGATGTCTTCTCCCAAGTGTAGGAGTGTCGAAGTAATAAATAACCCGGCAAGACCGGGGTCGAACCACAGGGAGGTTATTGTACAAATTATAAATAACAACAACAACAACAATAACAATAATAATAATAATAATAATAATAAAGAAAGAGAAGAAGATGATGATGATGATGACGAGAACTTGGAGATAGAGTATTAAAGTAAAGATTAAACAA
>SRLM01000081.1:113503-130170 GCA_015708895.1 Populus ilicifolia | reverse complement strand
TAAAACCATGATAAAAATGCACTTTTGAGTACTAATCAATGATATGCTAAGAGTGTATGTTTATATATAAATTATTGTATATGAAATGTATATTTTTTATGCCATGCTATGTATGAGATTTAATGAATTGATAATAAATTTATTATTAATATATTAACTACATGTTAAGGACATGAATAATTACCTTCCAATCTTATATGCATAAAATCAAAGTTTTATTCAAAGATAACTTGTTGAGTCACTCAAGTTTACACTTAATTGAATATGTTTAATTTTATAAAATTTGGTTCTTGTAAACTAACCTATATGGTTTGGATAAGCTAATTATGATCATATGAGATTAGATGATGAGGATCAACCTAACACTAAGCATAATCATGCCAATGACTTATTGAAAGTGTCAATTAAGCCAATTAAAAAAGCTAAGGCAAAGAAGCTTAAAGAAGTATTAAATGAGCTTGTACAAAATATATGGAGCAAGATGGACCTAGAGGAGCTTGAGATGTCTGAGCATGAAGGACGACCTCTAATTCAAGTCTAAAAAGAGCCCAATTCATGTGGAATAAAGGGCTAATAATCCAGCCCAATAACAACCTTATTAGTCTTGTTTTTTTACTGCTACAAGGATAAAAAGACAACAATTTATTTTTCTAATTAAGTAAGGAAATTAGCTAGCTCTTGTTACTAAAGAGGGGAGGAGATTATTTAGTGCTTTTTCTAAGTTAGGAAGGAAAGTAATTAAATCAGCAATAAAGGGGAAATTTGCTTTGTAATTTGTCCAAGTTATATAAGGAAATCCAAGCTAATTAAGAAAAGAAGAAAATAATAATAACAATTTAATATCAATTAAGAAAAGAAGAAAATAATAATAACAATTTAATATCCTAAATATGATAGGATTAAATTTGTTGCCCTATAAAAGTCTCATATAAGTTAAGAAAAATTTGATTTGAAAAATTTATGTTGCCTCTCACTTTAGGTCCTTAATCAGCTTGGACTTTCTTAATTAACTTTAACAAATAACAAAACAAATTTCCCTCTTTGTTTTTTATTTAATTACTTTCCTTTCTAGGTTAGGAAAAGCATTACATAATCCTTTCCTCTTTAAGAATTTGATATGTCAAAACTTCCTTGATTGTTTAGGAGAATAAATTGCTAACTTGTTATCCTTTTATCATTAGGAAAAACAAGCCTAACAAGGCTAGTATAAGGTCGGACACATTAGCCCATTCTTCCTTTTCTTTTATTATTATTATTGTTGTTATTGTTATTGTTATTATGATTGTACTATTATTATTTATAATTTATATATAATTAACCTCCTTGTGGTTCAATCCCAGTCTTGCCAAATTATTTATTACTTCAATACTCTTGTATTTGGAAGAAGACATCAATCTTTTGATCATGTCAGTTCTTTCATCGATTATTTTCTTATTAATGAGGCCTTTCATTGGCAATAAATCATGACTCTTGATAATCCAATTAGTGATGAGGAAATTCAGAAGGTTCTTTTCTCTTTTAAAGATAATAAGGCTCTCATTTCAGACGAGTTGACACGACTAAAAAATTGATGTTTTCTCTAAGTGCAAGAGTGTCGAAGTAATAAATAACCTAACAAGATTAGGGTTGAACCATAAGAAGGTTAATTGTACAAATTATAAACAACAATAACAGTAACAACAACAATAATATTAGTAGCAATAATAATAATAATAATAATAATAATAATAATAATAATAATAATAATAGAAGTAGTAGTAGTAATAATAAAGAAAAAGGAGAAGAAGACTATAAGAACTTTGAAATGGAATATTAATGTAAGGATTAAAGAATGATAATAACAAATATCAAGGTTAAAGAATCAACTAATGGTATGTCAAACAAGCATAGTATAAACTCTTATTATTCAATTGGAAACCATACATAAAGGAGGTTCCAATCAGATTATAGATTGTTAACATGATTACATTAGTCATCTTATTCGATTAATGCTAATACTTGTAAATCTCGTTAAAAATTCATGATTATAACTTATATTAACAACAAATCAAGTTTCTTTCATAGCTTAAGTATCAATTATACTATATAGGATGATGGGCTATGAAAGTGTCAAATATTTGTTGTACCAAGTGTTATACAACATAAATCAAGATTAGTCATTTTAACAAGCAAAGTATTAAAGAGTGAACAAGATAACAAATACAAAACATGTTAGTATTAAATATTAAAGTCCATATTAAGTTTACATTATATTTATTTTTACACCATTAGTGTAACCTTTTCACCTTGACATAATAAACTTAACTAAACATTATGAAAGAAAGAAAAATAAATAAACAAAATAAGAATATAAATAAGATAACAATTAACTAAGTAAATGAAAGGCATAAACTTGATATTAATGAAAGCAAAGCATGATCTTGATCTGGAAACCAAGATGCCTAAATGCATGGCAAATGCTTTCTTTTACAGGGCAAAAATTAAAAACTATTGATTTAATGACTAATTGATGAGTAGGTGACCAACTCTTGACTTAGTGACAATTCTTATGTTCTTTTATCTGCCCAAAAATTCATTGATAACGTCAAAATTAAAGCCACTTGAAAACATGAAAGTTATAGAAAATTGTCTCAGCTTTCTTGTGTAAAAATATCAGGTTATTTGGACTTTTAGAACTCTAGATATAGGTCAAACACTAAACAGTGCTCGGGTTGGAAGACAGATTCAAAGTTCTTTGTTCTTGCTACAATTTGGACTTGAAAATGACCTTTTTAAGTTTAGGCTCCATATAAAAGTAATAGGCAAAAATCTTACCTTTACATCCATATAAAGTATACCTAAATCTGAGATCTACAGCTTCAAATATGACTCAATTACCAAATAGTATTCTGGTTTGGATTGCACTAATATCTCTTTTCTAAATTTGGTCATCTCTTTGTCCTTTCAATTTTAGTTCTTAAATTCATCAATCAATCCTTTCATTTATGTGATAGACCTGCATTTAAAATGAATATTTACCACAAATTAAAGGTATCTTATATTATTATAAAACATGTTTTAGTTAAGGAGTTATTGATACTTCAAGTGTAAATTAATGACATAAAACTTTGATAAAAAATATACTTTCAAGTACTAATCACGGGTTCATGTGGGTTTTTTTTAAATTTAAGAAAGCTTGGACTATTATTGGTCTAGACACTAGTACGATTCAAGTTAACAGGTGCCTTTTATATATGGGTGGTAATAAAGATGATTATTTTTTTATTGTCCTTTCTCTTTACACATCTAGTACAATATTTTCTCTAAACGCCTTATTCTTTTAAGACATCAATCTTAGGTCAGTATCGTTGCATGGCTTTCTCTTTTAAATCTTTGATAGTCAAATTGATATTAGCAACTGCAATATACTACTATATTTGGAGAGAAAGGAATGTCCGACTCTATAGTAAGGCTTCTTATAATGTTTTGGTTGTTTACTGTGATGTCATTAAGTGTAATATATCTAAAGTTAATCCTTTTCGTAACATGGTCTCCTCAAATACCAATAAAAGGCTTCATATTTTGTGGGATTTTTTTAATGATATTTCTTGTTGATTTATTTCTACTTTAGGTTTTAAGGCATGTCCCTTTAGCCTTTCTTTAATGTATGCCCCTTTTCTTTCATGTTTTTTCTTTTTTTTAGGTTAGGTAGGTTTTGTTCACCTATCAAAGCTTTATGGGCCTTATCTTATGCTTTGTTTTGTTCCTTTTTTATTATGACACTTCCTTTATAAAAAAAAATGAGGTTAATTTGCATTTGTTTCACTTCTTCATATCAAAAGACATTAGAATTAAATCAAATTGAAATTTTAGTTATTTGGTGTAAAATCACACAAAATATCAAATTTCAGGTCATTTGGTTTAAGGTCTAGATTTGGGTCTAAAGAGGTTTGTTAGATTCATCAATTGAAAGGCCCTATAATTTTAGGTTGGTGCCATTGAAATCAGTGCATTTGGTTATTTTTGGTTGGTTACTATGCCAACAATATCTCTATTTGCTTTCAGTCGTATCTAATCCAGAAGGCTAGATTGCAATTTGGGTCTAAATTAATTTTTTTTCTTATCTTAAACTAATCTTGACATTATCTTTGCGAACATAATCAATGTAGATTTTTTTAGCATTAAAAATACTTGTAATTGAAGGCCTTGAGTGAAACACAAGAGGAGTATAAACATGTAAGGGGATGAGTGCGAAAATATATTTTCTTTACCACTAACTAGTTTTTTTGGATTTTAGGATGTCAAAGTTAATTAATATAGCATAACCAACATTGCTTTTTAGTTATAATTTACTGTCGCAACAATTGACAGGGTTCAGTTTGATGATGGGTGATATACATAATAAGATGGAAAATATTAGAGGGACTTGCTAATGAAAATGGTGGAGTTTGACATAGGGTTGATCGGAGAGAATTCAATATGATTAAGAAAGATAAACTAAAGTTAGGAGTTTCACATATTTATGATCATAATGCTTCTAAAATGTTAGACAAAAAACATGAGGCTGAATAAATTGCAAAGTTTTATAAAGAAACAAATAAAGAACATGGAAAATAGAGAGATTTAGTTCAACGTTGAAATGACAAAAAAGAACAAAAATAATTATCATTAAAAAATATATATGCAAGTGGATGACAAGACGTGCTTATTTGAAATTATTATCGGCTATAACATTTATACAATGTTGTCAGAGGCATTTGCAGGCAAGGAAAGAACTCCAAAGGATTCAACAAGAGGCTAAATAATTATCCATTATACATATTGATGATTCAAAAATGAATCATCTTGAAAAGAGAGGGAATGATACAATTCAAGAAAGGTTGGATTCAAGTTTTGGTCTGAAATTTTTTATTGTCTAGTTTTATATTACCGAGCATAACTTTCAACTTAATCGTTAGATCAGGCTGAAATATTTACAATAGTTTCTAGACATGCTTTTCTACATTAGACTAAGATTTTAAATCAATTATAGTTAGGTAAGGGCGTATTTTAGAGGGTTGAATTTACTGAATGAATCTTGTCAAATATCTTTATTTAGACCTTCATTTACCTTCTGGACTATATCTAGAGTTACATAGGAAGTTATGCTAAGATTCAAATTGGTTGGAAAATAGACAATTATACCTTTTCAAAAATATATAGTTGGCTTGCTAATTCATCTGAACATGAGAAAGGGACATGTTTTAAGCCAGGACTGAAATTTGTGAGGAATATGCAAAAATTGGAGAAACATTATTTTCTTATGTATTATATTATAGATTCCAATGAATACAAGGATTCCTTAATGCTCATGTGTGATAGTTATTGGTTTAACTATTCTATAAAGATTTCATGTCAAACAATGAGACATTTATGACAACTATTATCCATTGTTTATAAAAAGGAAATATCTATAATGGAATGGATGTTATGGCAAGGAGCCTTGAGATTATTTTGTTGTTTTTTTCTCTTATTTTATATGATTTTCATATTCAAAAGGTAGATTATGGTCCTCATTTTACAAGATTTTCTTACTCGAAAGAGATTATATGAGACTATTTAAAAGAGATATTTCAACCATTGTTATTTTTATTTTTAGGGGCATACTTTCAGCTAAATAAGAGAAGAAACTTTAGCATTTCAAGACAACATCTTTCAAGTAAAGAAAAAAGGATTAATGGATGACACAAAAGGAGACACTTTTTTCTATAAGGTTCAGATTTGGCTACTAGGGATTCAATATAAGGAGATATGATTTTGGAGTTGTTTTTGATAACTTTATATTAATTTAAATATTTCTTAACATTTATCTATTGTTTTAATTAATATTTGAGATAATTATATTTTATTTATAGGGATTTTATTTCTGTTGGTTTTGTTTTGGCTCAAAATCAATGTTTAGGCTTGTTTAGAAATTAGATTTGTGCTTAGCTGAGTTTTAGTTAAGGTCTATTGGTTTGTAACCTAATATAGGACCATTAAGGTCTTTATATAGGACCATTAAGGTCTTTATCTTAAGACTATATTATATTTTATTTTGCTACAAATATAAGTAGCCTTTAGACATTAATAAAATTCAGTTTTAGTTGAGCAAACTTTTTCTTTGCCGGAACAAAATGTTAATTCGACTTATCAAGGTATAACCTGACCTTATGGCTTTATTTGAATCATTTAATATCTTTGGTTATTAGTTACAAGTTAACTTTGGGTCAAAGTTCAACGAAACTTAATTGTTTAGTTTTCTTGAAAAAGTTATCATCTTAGTTGTGAGTTGTGTGATCACAAGATTCAAATCAATAATGATATTCAATTTATTTTAAATCAAAATTCTAAAATAATAATAAAATAAAAATATATAATATATATCCACGAGGTTTAATGATTATATGTAAGGAAAGAAAGAAGTAAATGTTGAGTTTTTTTTTTTTAAAATCATGCATCTTAAAACTTTTACCCCTTTAGAATGTGCTTGAGATTGTGGTAGTGGTTATACTTCAAAATATTTTTTGTTTAGAAATGCATCAAAATAAAGTGTTTTTATTTTTAAAAAAATATTTTTGATATTAATACATTAAAACAATCTAAAAATATAAGTAATTTTTTTTTTGAACAAAACAAATATTAAAATTTGAGGAACCGAGTTGGCATACTCTTAATCTTTCATTTTCTATTAATATACTTCATTATCCTCGCATTTCATAAAATTACTCAATCAACATAAGATTAACATCTAATTCTAATCGATTTAAAACTAAAAAAATAATTGAAACAATCTTCAACTCAAAGTATCACATATATAAAATATTGTGTATATAAATAAAAAACTATATATGAATACTAAAATACACACACTAACCAGAGAAGAATCTTTTCCATGTCTGCCATGGTAAAAACCCTCCTGCCAAGTGTTGAGAAATATATGCTACTAGTTAGTAGTGTGAATTTGAAAAAAAAAAAAAAAAACAAGAAGAAAAGTCTTACCACATCCTGGGCAACGAAAATAATCCTTGTCCTTTAAAACAAGTCCAAATCCCCCACATACTTGACACCTTCGTTGTGTTATCTTTCATGTATGTAAACATAAGGTTATAAATTCCTTCAGTTTGTATGTGAAAATCAAAATATTCATTTTAAAAAATTGCATCACCGATTAAAATATATTACAAGGACCCTTGTATTGAATAGATACGGACTATGAACATCATAATTCATCCACAATAATTAATTAAATTGATAAATAACAATTGTTTGTGAAATATAAATTGATAAATAGCAACAATTGATTTATTTTGGAATGACATTCTTGAAATGCATGTGTTTTTCTCCTTTTTGTTTTTCAGAATTTGAAATCTTATTAAATGTAATTCATGAAAAAAAAAAACTTAAAAAAAATAAAGGAAACAGTAATCTTCAACAATGAAGGAGCATAGAAAAGTAAGGTTGAGATATGCAAATAGTACTTACTATTCTTTTGCTGAACTCAATCCCAGCTACAACGAAGGGTGCTACACCAGCTGCATATTAATTAATTTGTAATTTTGCTTAGAAACACAAATTATAACGCATTGGGCCCTTTATTATTAACCGTAATACTCTACCTATAGCTCCAACAATAATTTGCCAGGTGACTTCCACTTGGGCTATATCTGCTGCAGCCGAAATACCAGTAGGAGAAGGTCCATTAAGGTCATTGATGGCTAAGATCTTCGAACTGGTTTTCAATCTTCTTCCATTAATTGGAATCCCAGTAGGAGAAGGTCCGGTACTTGATTTTGAATTTGGAAACTGATCGGAGAATTGGATTGTATCTCTCTTCTTCCTAGTAGTATTTAGAGCTTTCTTGTCTGCAGCAAATGTTATTAACAGCTTTAAAGAAGAAATTTCTGTTGCTTCCATGGCACCCCACGATCCACTGCAAACTGCAGCTTTAGCAGGGGATTTCATTTTTCTTTTGTATTTATTTTTATTAATCAACCACGGAGAGACAGAGATTGTGCCACGTCCACATATTATGGCCGGTCTGGCGCCAACCACACAATACAAGATACAGCGGAATGGAATTCAGATGGAGATAGTTAGAAAACGTCACCGTTCGGACCATTCAGCGTTGTTTTTCTATAATACATGTGTGTTTTGTGCAGCGTAACGAAGTCTTTCCATAATTGTCCAAATAATCTGATTTTGGAAGATAGGCCAGCAATGGTTAAAAAAAAAAAACACACTTTAATGAACCTCTAAACTAAAGGTTCTGTACATCCATAAAGTGCGTAATTCATTTGTAATAAAATCATGTTAAAAAAATAAAAATATTTAAATGATGATAATATTTTTTAATTATTTACACTAAAAGAATTCATTTTATGTATTAAATAAATATATTTAAACAATTAAAATTAAAAAAATTCATCGGATTTGCAAAAAAAAATTATTTGAAACACACTTACTATCTTTATCTATCTAAAATATTAAAAGACAACATGATAGTTTCATCTATTTATCCATTAAAGGTATAATCACTTAAAGATATAAAAATAAATGATATTGTATATTACCATTAATTTGATATATTTATTGTATTGTGCTATATATATATATCCTCTCTGACTTTCACTCTCACTTTCATATGCTTGTTATTTTTCAAGCTCACTTAAAAGGTACAATCACTTCTTTGATATTGTAAATACACTTAAATACCAAGATTCTCAAACCTCATTAAAAGTTACAGTGTGGACATATTGAATACACTTAACTATATGCATTCTTCTCATTTACTAACATGCCCATCATTGATTTTTCATAGTTTCAATATGGATTGTGGGCATTATTATTTTTTGCATCGAGCTAGTCACTAAAGCTACTTGTACAGCTCATGCTATAGCTTTGCATTTTTTATATATGTTTTTAATCCCCGGCAAAATGTGCACTTGCAGAATGTGGATTTCAAAATTGATGAAAATAAAAGAGTGAATTCATAAAAGACAAGTGATGCAAGAGAAGGTAAGGTAGCCCTAATGTTCTGACAAGGTCTTAAGGGATATTATGCATATGCCTGAAGGAGAAAGTTGTTAGGTCTTAAAGGATATTATGCATTTGCCTGAAGGAGAAAGTTGTTATTGGTGGCTAGAGAGAATTCAATGTGACAACCGACTAAAACACTAACAAGAGGAGTATAGTTGGAAAATATTATCATACTAAAAACAAAACAAAGAAAGCTGCTTGGTTTGACATCAATGAAGTAGTTCTAGAGTTCTTTTATTTTCACATCCACCCATATATATTTCAAAAGAGCTTAGAAACTGGCTTTTGTTGCAGCTGATGAGTGGGAAATCTACTGAAGAAATAGATCGAAATAGATCGGATAAAAAGTGCCTCTCATTCTTTGCATGTAGATTATGTGATCACGAAAGATATCAATTTCTAAAAAGCAAAGTAAATCAAGTTTAATAAGAGTATAACAGAAAGATAACTTAGATCTAAGCACCAACACTATTAAAAATGAAGAGCGAATGTTGATTTTTGAATGAGAAGTATAAGTCATTGTTCAGTTCTTTAGAGATCTATGAAAGGGAGATTATCTCACCAACACACACATACAAAGTGCGGCATACAAGAAGTTAATCTTCAATAAGTCAGATTCAGTTCATTTAAAGACTAAAGAATGCAAGAATCACTCTCACACGTTAAAACTAAAAAATTCAGAAATAATTATCATCAAAGTTGCCAAAATTATAGCTTACATGAGTTTAAATAGTGATGCGGATCAGCCTAACACCAAGCGTAATCATGCCAACAACCCATTGGAGGTGCCAATTAGGCCAATCACAAGAGCTAGGGTTAAGAAGCTTAAAGAAGTGTTGAATGGGCTTGTTCAGAACATATGGAACAAAATGGACCTAGAGGGGCTTGGGACATTTAAGGAGCATGAAGGACAGCCTTTAATTCATTTAGTTCAGGTCCAAAAAGAGCCCAATTCAAGTGGAACAAGGGGTTGATGTGTCTGGCCCAATACCAGCCTTGTTAGGCTTGTCTTTTTCTAATACTAAAAGGATAAAGAATCAATAATTTATTCTAGGAAGTTGGCCATATCTTATTCCTAAAGAGGGGAGGACTATTTAATGCTTTTCGTCACTTATGAAGGAAAGTAATTAAATCAGCAACATAAATTTTCCAAATCAGATTTTTCCAATTTTGTTTGGGACTTCTCAAGGGTGACAAATTTGATTCTAGCTTATTTAGGATGGTATTTTTGGATTTTTAGTATTTTTATAATTTTCTTCTTAGTTTTTGGGTTATTATTACTTATTTGGGTCAATTGTCAGTGAGCTTCATATAAGTCCACCTAAGGGAGGTCCATTAGGGTTTCTTTAAGTTCAAATTCAGTATAAATAAAGGCATAACCAAACATATAAAGGTTACGTAATTTTCAGATGAATAAAACTTCTTTGCTGCACTTATTGTGTGTTGGTGGGATAATCTCCCTTCCCTAGTTCTCTAAAGAACTGAAAACGACTTATCGAAGAACAACTGCCTTCGTGGCTTCATACTTATACTTCTTGTTCGCGAATCAATATTTGTTGGGTGGGGGTTTTCTATTTTCAATAGTGCTGGTGCCTAGGTACAAGTTATCTTTGTGTCACACTTTATCAAACCTGATTTACATGGCTTTCCGAGAATTGACATCTTTGCATGTGAGTTTGGCCATGTGATCATGAGGTTTGCATCATTTGGTATCAGAGCTTGGCTCCATTAATAAGGTTATATCTTTCTGAAATTTTCGTTCCTTGTTAATTCCGCAAAAATTCCTTAGTATCCAATTTCTTCTTCTCATTGAATTTGCAGCATACAAAAAGAAAAAAATTGTTATTTCATTCTGTTATTGTTCAAAATATATCAGTAGCATAAAAAAAAAGAGAAAAGAGAAAAGAAAAGAAAAATTGTTCAAAAAGACATTTATTAGATTCTACCACAGAAAAGTAAACATGGGACAATTGGATCAAATCAACTCCGAATGAGCTCGAATTTGATATTCTAATTATTGGTGTCCTAATCGTATTATATATCAAATTTGGGTTTGATTTGATATCATTTTCTTTGGGTTTCAAATTCGGGTCTATTCAGGTCTGATTCATAACGTTTTTACGTCAGTATATCAAACTTTGTCATAAATTGCTCAAACCTTATATTCTGTCTATTTGGGTTGATATCACACTATATCTGAAATTTTAACTCAATTGGACATTATTTACTTTAGGTTTCAGATTCGAATTTAACTTGTCGTAAACGAGTCTATCTTGCGTCACCGTTTGAATTTCGCTTGCTTTTTTGTTGATTTCATTTCTTACAGTTTATTTCCATCATACCAATCATATTTGGGTGTTTTTTATTTTTTGTTTCTGTTTTTTTATTCGAGTCTTTAGTTTCGTTCATATTTCAGATAGACTCGCTTGCTACTCACGAGATTATCATCGTAGTTTCGGTTTACTTGTTGTCTAGTTTTTTTATTGCCTCTTGAGTCATATATATATTTGGATTGTGCTACCAAGTTGGTTCTATTTGGTATTGGTTTTAGTTTCACAAGAATCGCAAGAAGGTGAGACGAGAGGTGTGAGGATATTAAGAGTGTTTAAGCGAAACACGAGTGACGTGAGGATAAATTTTCTTTTACCACTAACCACTTTTTGCAGTAAGGATAAATTTTCTTTTACCACTAACCACTTTTTGCAGGTACTATCATGTCAGATGAAAACAATACACTGCCTCATCCCGAGGAAGAACTTACATTTCAAATGCAAGTCATGACACAAATGATGGAGAGGATGAATTTTGTGATGGAAAATGTGTGTGACAGACTTGATAGGGTGGAGAAACGTGGTAATGAGGCTGATACAAGCACCCAAAATGTGAAGCTTGGGGTAGAACCGAAAGCAAACAATAGCAGTAGGGCCAACAGACCAAGGTGGGCTGATTGTGAAGATTTTGAGGAGGCCATTGGTGATATTGGTGATGGTGGTTTTGATGATGAGGCCATAAATTACCGGGAAGGTTTTCGGCAGCCTAGAAACCGAAGGGATTATGGGAATAGAACTAAGGGCCAATTCGACCAAAGGAAAAATTTCTGTAGTGTTGGGGGACATGCTGATTTCAATGGTGATTTGGATGCTATCAAACTGAAAATACCTTCTCTTCAAGGTAAAAATGATCCCGAGGCATATTTGGAGTGGGAAAAAAAATAGATTGGATTTTTTATTGCCATAACTATTCGGAAAAGAAAAAAGTGAAATTGATAGTTATCAAATTCATGGATTATACACTGATTTGGTGGGATCAGAATGTTATTAGTAGAAGACGGAGTGGAGAGAGGTCAGTAGCTTCCTGGGAGGAGATGAAAGTGTTGATGAGAAGGCGATTTGTGCCTAACCACTATTGTAGAGATTTGTATATGAAATTGCAGGGTTTGAATCCGGGTTTTAGGTCCATGGATGAGTATTTCAAGGAAATGGAGATTGCCATGATTTGGGCCAACGTGATTGAGGATCGGGAAGCTACTATGGCTAGGTTTCTAAATGGACTGAATAGGGACATTGCGAATGTTGTAGAATTACAACATTGTCTGAAATTGGAAGACATGGTCTATATGGCAATGAAGGTAGAGAGGCAAATAAAGAGAAGGGGTAGTACACGTTTTCAGACTAATTCGGCTTTATCTTCCTCAACATGGAGGCTGAATTTGAAAAGAGGAGGGTTGTCCAACCAAAGCCTTATGCAAAGGCTGAACCACCTAAGGCAAAAAAGGATACTTATATAGATGGGAAAGGTAAATATGAATCTCAACCTACTCGTGATAGAGATATTAAATGCTTTAAATATTTAGGGAAGGGGCATATTGCATCTCAGTATCCAAACCGAAGAGTTATGTTTATAAGAGATAATGGGGATGTTGAATCTGAAAGTGACAAATCTAAAAGTGAAGAAATGCCACCTTTGGTGGATTGTAGTGATGAGGAGATTGCATATCTTGTTGAGGGGGAGGCTTTGGTTATAAGATGTGCGCTGAACATGCAAATCAAAGAAGATGATGTAGATAAGCAACGGGAAAATATATTTCACACTCGATGTCACATCCAAAACAAGGTATGTAGCATGATAATTGATGGAGGTAGTTGTGCTAATGTTGCTAGTGATACACTAGTGAAGAAATTGAATCTGAGTTGTATTAAGCATCCTAGGCCTTATAGATTACAATGGTTGAATGAATGTGGTGAAGTGAGGGTTACAAAGCAGGTTTTGATTGCATTTGCTATTGAGAAGTATTTTGATGAGATTTTTATATGATGTCGTCCTGATGCATGCTAGTCACTTACTTTTGGGGCGTCCATGGCAGTTTGATCGGAAAGCGATTCATGATGAGTTTAGAAATAGGTTCACTATTGTAAAGGATGGTAAAACCATCACTCTTGTACCTCTTTCTCCGAAACAAGTGTATGATAATCAAATGAAATTAAAAAAAAAATAAGAGGATGGAAAGAGTGAAAATTCATGTGAGGACAATTGTGAGAGAAAACCATCAGATTCGGCTAAACCTAAATCATTAATTAAACCGATTGAGAGTGGAGGTAAAAACCGAGTGAAGAAAGTAAGCTTGTGTGATGATAATAGTGTGGAAAAATTAAAGAAACAACCTAATTTTTATGCAAAAGGATCTCAAATCAGATTTGCATTTTTCACTAATAAGCCAATGATCTTACTTGTGTATAAGGAGGCTTATTTTAACACTAATGATCTTGATTCTGCTATTCCTAGTGTGGCTGTTTCTTTGATGCAGGAGTTTGACGATGTATTCCCTGAAGATATCCCTAATGGATTACCACTATTAAGGGGGATTGAACATCAAATTGATCTTGTGCCCGGAGCTTCAATTCCTAACCGTCCAGCCTACAGAAGCAACCTCGAGAAGACGAAGGAGCTTTAAAGGCAAGTAGATGAGTTGATGATGAAGGGGTACATTCGTGTGAGTATGAGTCCTTATGTTATGCCAGTGCTACTTGTGCCTAAAAAGGATGGAACATGGAGGATGTGTGTCGATTGTCGTGCCGTCAATAACATAACAGTAAAGTATCGACATCCTATTCCTAGGCTTGATGACATGCTAGATTAGTTACATGGATCATGTATTTTCTCTAAGATTGACTTAAAAAGTGGGTACCATCAAATTAGGATGAAAGAGGGTGATGAGTGGAAAACTGCATTTAAGACTAAGCATGGTTTATATGAGTGGTTAGTCATGCCGTTTGGACTTACAAATGCACCTAGCACGTTTATGCATTTAATGAATCTTGTCTTGCGTGCATTTATAGGTAAGTTTGTTGTTGTGTATTTTGATGACATTTTGATCTATAGCAAGAACTTAAATGAGCATCTTGATCATTTGCGTAATGTACTTAGTGTGTTGCGTAGTGAGCAATTATATGCTAATCTTAAGAAGTGTACCTTTTGCATGGAAAAAATTGCATTTCTTGGCTATGTTGTTACTGCACAGGGTATTGAGATGGATGAGGAGAAAGTTAAAACCATCCGAGATTGGCCTACACCAAAATCAGCAAGTGAGGTAAGGAGTTTTCATGGACTTGCTAGTTTTTATAGAAGGTTTGTGAAGGATTTTAGTACTATTACTGCACCTTTAACTGAAATTGTGAAAAAATCTGTTGTATTCAAATGGAATGATGCACAAGATGAGGCTTTTAAATTGTTGAAGGATAAGCTTTGTTCGGCACCTATTTTTGTTTTGCCAGACTTTACAAGAGCTTTTGAAGTAGAATGTGATGTGTCAGGTATCGGTATAAGAGCTGTGTTAATACAGGATAGGAGGCCCATTGCATATTTCAGCGAAAAACTTAATGGGGCAGCCTTGAATTACCCTACATGTGACAAGGAGCTCTATGCCTTGGTAAGAACTTTAGAGACGTGGTGGCAACATTACATGTGGCCCAAGGAGTTTGTGATACATTCTGATCATGAATCATTGAAGCACTTGAAAGGGCAAGGTAAATTGAGTAGGAGACATGCCAAATGGGTTGAATTTATTGAAACATTCCCGTATGTGATCAAGTATAAGCAAGGAAAAGAAAACATTGTGGCTGATGCACTTTCATGCAGGTATGTTCTTTTATCTACTTTGGATGCTAGATTTCTAGGGTTTGAACACCTAAAAGAATTGTACAAGGATGATAGTGATTTTGCTAATGTTTACAATGCTTGCGAAACTTCAGCTTTTGAAAAGTTTTATAGACTTGATGGATATTTGTTCAAAGAAAGTCGTTTGTGTGTTCCATTAAGTTCTATGTGTGAGTTGTTTGTACGTGAAGCACATGGAGGCGGGTTGATGGGGCATTTTGGTGTTGTTAAGACTTTGGTCATGTTGCAGGACCATTTTTATTGGCCTAAAATAAAAAAAAGATATGCAACGCATATGTGATAAATGCATAACTTGTAGGAAAGCAAAGTCTAGGACTCAACCGCATGGCTTGTATACCCCTTTGCCTGTACCGAAAGAACCTTGGGTAGACATTTCGATGGACTTTGTGTTGGGTTTACCTAGGTCAAAACAGGGTAGGGATTCATTCTTTGTAGTTGTTGATAGGTTTTCAAAGATGGCACATTTCATTCCATGTCATAAAACCGATGATGCAACTAACATTGCTGATTTGTTCTTTAGGGAGATAGTACGACTTCATGGGGTCCCTAAGAACATTGTTTCTGATAGAGATGTTAAGTTTCTTAGCTATTTTTGGAAGGTGTTATAGGGAAAAATGGGTATTAAACTGTTGTTTTCAACTTTTTGCCACCCCCAAACAGATGGACAAACCGAAGTATTGAGCAGGTATATAAATATAACAAGAGTTTGTTTATGTGGATAAAGTAATGGAAGTTAAATGATGAATACCTTGCTTTGTGGAATTTGCAAATTGTTTTTCTATTTTAACGCTTTGATTACTAGGGACTAGTAATAAGCTAGTTGGGGGGTGTGATTAGTACTCAAAAGTGCATTTTTATCATGGTTTTATATCATCATTTTGCACTTAAAGTATCAATAACTCCTTAACTAAAGTACATTTTATAATAATCTATCTAATAATATAAGATACCTTTAATTTGTTGTAAATGTCCATTTTAAATGCAGGCCTATCACATAAATGAAAGGATTGATTGATGACTTTAAGAACTTCAATTACAAAGGCAAAGAGATGATCAAACTTAGAAAAGAGATGTCGGTGCAATCCAAACCGGAACACTATTCAGTAATTGGGTCATATTTGGAGCTATAGATCTCAGATTTAGGTCTACTTTATATGGATGGAAAGGTAAGACATAGGCCTACAAGTTTCACATGGAGTCCAAGATCTAAAAAGGCCATTTCAAGTCCAAATTATTGCAACAACAAAGAAGCCCGAATCTGTCCTCCAGCCCGAGCACTGTTCAGTATTTTGGCCATATCTAGAGTTCTAAAAGTCAAAATGAGCTGAATTTCTTACGCAAGAAAACTGAGATAATTTCCTAAAACTTTTATGTTTTCAAGTGACTCTAATTTTGACGTTATCAATGATGTTTTGGGCAGACAAGAGAAGATAAGGATTGTCACCAAGTCAAGGGTT
>SRLM01000081.1:21567-113309 GCA_015708895.1 Populus ilicifolia | reverse complement strand
TGTGGACATGTAAGATCATGGATTGTGTTTGGGCTGATTTGAAGGTTGATTTGGGGTTGATTTAGGGCTGATTTGGGGCTGAATTTAGGCTGAATTTGAACATCAAATAAGTATACAAATGTACTTATTATTTGGGCTAAGATTGACATTGAAACCTTGAGTGTTTAATGGTTGAAGTTTGCACACAACATAAGGCAAGTTTGGGCTTCAAATAGATCATATGATATTCTTTTCTAGAATTGGAATAGAATTGATTTTTGGGACAAATTTAGAGCACTTATTTCAACCAAGATTTGCTTCAATCTTCAACTAAATGTCTCTTCAATTCTTTGTTCTCAATTCCGATGTTGAATTTCTTGAATTAATTCATTTAAGCTCCAAAAACCTATCGAAACATTAAAACAAACTTCATTACTAAAAAAACACATCAATTATTATAAAAAGACCAAATAAAAACAATAAATACATATGTAAAATAAGAGACTTAATGATACTTTTGATGTACAATCAGTTGTTATTATTATTACTATTACTATTACTATTATTATTATTATAGTTATTATAGTTATTAATATTATTGTTGTTGTTGTTATTGTTCTTGTTATTGTATTATTATTATTTATAATTTGTACAATTAACCTCCCTGTGGTTCGACCCCGGTCTTACCGGGTTATTTATTACTTCAACACTCCTACACTTGGGAGAAGACTTCAATCTCTTTGTCATGTCAGGTGGTTTTAATGATGAGGCCATAGACTACCGAGAAGGTTTTCGACAACCTAGAAACCGAAGGGATTATGGGAATAGAACTAGGGGCCAATTCGGCCAAAGGAAAAATTTCTGTAGTGTTGGGGGACATGCTAATTTAGATGGTGATTTAGATACTATCAAACTGAAAATACCTTCTTTTCAAGGTAAAAATGATCCCGAGGCATATTTGGAGTGGGAAAAAAAAGTGGATTGGATTTTTGATTGACATAACTATTCAGAACCAAAGAAAGTGAAATTGGTAGTCATCGAATTCATGGATTATGCACTGATTTGGTGGGATCAGAATATTACTGGTAGAAGACAGAGTGGAGAGAGGCCGGTAGCATCCTAGGAGGAGATGAAAGTGTTGATGAGAAGGCGATTTGTGCCTAACCACTATTATAGAGATTTGTATCTGAAATTGCAGGGTTTGAATCAGGGTTCGAGGTCAGTGGATGAGTATTTCAAGGAAATGGAGATTGCCATGATTCGGGCCAATGTGATTGAGGATCGGGAAGCTACTATAGCTAGGTTTCTAAATGGACTGAATAGGGACATTGCGAATGTTGTAGAATTACAACATTGTGTGGAATTGGAAGACATGGTCCATATGGCAACGAAGGTAGAGAGGCAAATAAAGAGAAGGGGCAGTACACATTTTCAGACCAATTCGGCTTCATCTTCCTCAACATAGAGGCTGAATTTGAAAAGAGAGGGGGTTGTCCAACCAAAGCCTTATGCAAAGGCTGAACCACCTAAAGCCAAAAAGGATACTTATACGGATGGGAAAGGTAAATTTGAATCTCAACCTACTCGTGATAGAGATATTAAATGCATTAAATGTTTAGGGAAGGGGCACATTGCATCTTAGTGTCCAAACCGAAGAGTTATGCTTATAAGTGACAATGGGGATGTTGAATTTGAAAGTGACAAATCTGAAAGTGAAGAGATGCCACCTTTAGTGGATTGTAGCGATGAGGAGATTGCATATCCTGTTGAGGGGGAGGCTTTGGTTATAAGACGTGTGCTGAACATGCAAATAAAAGAAAATGATGTAGATGAGCAACGGGAAAATATATTTCACACTCGATGTCACATCCAAAACAAGGTATGTAGCATGGTAATTGATGGAGGTAGTTGTGCTAATGTTGCTAGTGATACACTAGTGAAGAAATTGAATCTGAGTTGTACTAAGCATCCGAGGCCTTATAGATTGCAATGGTTGAATGAATGTGGTGAAGTAAGGGTTACAAAGCAGGTTTTGATTTCATTTGCTATTGGGATGTATTCTGATGAGATTTTATGTGATGTCATCCCAATGCATGCTAGTCACTTACTTTTGGGGCGTCCATGGCAGTTTGATCGTAAAGCGATTCATGATGGGTTTAGAAATAGGTTCACTATTGTAAAAGATGGTAAAACCATCACTCTTGTACCTCTTTCTCCAAAACAAGTGTATGATGATCAAATGAAATTAAAAAAAGAATGTGAGGATGGGAAGAGTGAAAATTCACGTGAGGACAATGGTGAGAGAAAACCATCAGATTTGGCTAAACCTAAATCATTAATTAAACAGGTTGAGAGTGGAGGTAAAAATCGAGGAGTGAAGAAAGTAAGCTTGTGTGATGATAATAGTGTGGAAAAATTAAAGAAACAACCTAATTTTTATGCAAAAGGATCTCAAACCAGATTTGCATTTTTCACTAATAAGCCAATGATCTTACTTGTGTATAAGGAGGCTTATTTTAACACTAATGATCTTGATTCTACTATTCCTAGTGTGGCTGTTTCTTTGATGCAGGAGTTTGATGATGTATTCCCTGAAGATATCCCTAATGGATTACCACCATTAAGGGGGATTGAACATCAAATTGATCTTGTGCCCGGAGCTTCAATTCCTAACCGTCCAGCCTACAAAAGCAACCCCGAGAAGACGAAGGAGCTTCAAAGGCAAGTAGATGAGTTGATGATGAAGGGGTACATTCGTGAGAATATGAGTCCTTATGTTGTGCCAGTGCTACTTGTGCCTAAAAAGGATGGAACATAGAGGATGTGTGTCGATTGTCGTGTCATCAATAACATAACAGTAAAGTATCGACATCCTATTCCTAGGCTTGATGACATGCTAGATGAGTTACATGGATCATGTATTTTCTCTAAGATTGACTTAAAAAGTGGGTACCATCAAATTAGGATGAAAGAGGGTGATGAGTGGAAAACTGCATTTAAGACTAAGCATGGTTTATATGAGTGGTTAGTCATGCCGTTTGGACTTACAAATGCACCTAGCACGTTTATGCATTTAATGAATCTTGTCTTGCGTGCATTTATAGGTAAGTTTGTTGTTGTGTATTTTGATGACATTTTGATCTATAGCAAGAACTTAAATGAGCATCTTGATCATTTGCGTAATGTACTTAGTGTGTTGCGTAGTGAGCAATTATATGCTAATCTTAAGAAGTGTACCTTTTGCATGGAAAAAATTGCATTTCTTGGCTATGTTGTTACTGCACAGGGTATTGAGATGGATGAGGAGAAAGTTAAAACCATCCGAGATTGGCCTACACCAAAATCAGCAAGTGAGGTAAGGAGTTTTCATGGACTTGCTAGTTTTTATAGAAGGTTTGTGAAGGATTTTAGTACTATTACTGCACCTTTAACTGAAATTGTGAAAAAATCTGTTGTATTCAAATGGAATGACGCACAAGATGAGGCTTTTAAATTGTTGAAGGATAAGCTTTGTTCGGCACCTGTTTTTGTTTTGCCAGACTTTACAAGAGCTTTTGAAGTAGAATGTGATGTGTCAGGTATCGGTATAGGAGCTGTGTTAATACAGGATAGGAGGCCCATTGCATATTTCAGCGAAAAACTTAATGGGGCAGCCTTGAATTACCCTACATGTGACAAGGAGCTCTATGCCTTGGTAAGAACTTTAGAGACGTGGTGGCAACATTACATGTGGCCCAAGGAGTTTGTGATACATTCTGATCATGAATCATTGAAGCACTTGAAAGGGCAAGGTAAATTGAGTAGGAGACATGCCAAATGGGTTGAATTTATTGAAACATTCCCGTATGTGATCAAGTATAAGCAAGGAAAAGAAAACATTGTGGCTGATGCACTTTCATGCAGGTATGTTCTTTTATCTACTTTGGATGCTAGATTTCTAGGGTTTGAACACCTAAAAGAATTGTACAAGGATGATAATGATTTTGCTAATGTTTACAATGCTTGCGAAACTTCAGCTTTTGAAAAGTTTTATAGACTTGATGGATATTTGTTCAAAGAAAGTCGTTTGTGTGTTCCATTAAGTTCTATATGTGAGTTGCTTGTACGTGAAGCACATGGAGGCGGGTTGATGGGGCATTTTGGTGTTGTTAAGACTTTGGTCATGTTGCAGGAGCATTTTTATTGGCCTAAAATAAAAAAAAGATGTGCAACGCATATGTGATAAATGTATAACTTGTAGGAAAGCAAAGTCTAGGACTCAACCGCATGGCTTATATACCCCTTTGCCTGTACCGAAAGAACCTTGGGTAGACATTTCGATGGACTTTGTGTTGGGTTTACCTAGGTCAAAACAGGGTAGGGATTCATTCTTTGTAGTTGTTGATAGGTTTTCAAAGATGGCACATTTCATTCCATGTCATAAAACCAATGATGCAACTAACATTGCTGATTTGTTCTTTAGGGAGATAGTACGACTTCACGGGGTCGCTAAGAACATTGTTTCTGATAGAGATGTTAAGTTTCTTAGCTATTTTTGGAAGGTGTTATGGGGAAAAATGGGTATTAAATTGTTGTTTTCAACTTCTTGCCACCCCCAAACAGATGGACAAACCGAAGTAGTTAATAGGACCTTAACATAACTTTTGCGTGGTGTCATTAAAAAAAACTTAAAGAATTGGGAAGATTTTTTGCCATTTATAAAGTTTGCATATAAGCGTAGTGTGCACTCTACTATTAAATTTTCACCATTTGAAATTGTGTATGGATTTAACCCTTTAACTCCAATGGATTTGATTTCTTTGCTTATTGATGAAAGGGCTAGTTTGGATGGTAATCATAAAGCACAGGTGGTGAAAATTGTTTATGAGAGTGTGCGGCAACAGATTGAAAAGAGGAATTGCATGTATGCAACCAAAGCCAATAAGGGGTGCAAACATGTTGTCTTTCAACCCGACGATTGGGTTTGGGTGCATATGCGCAAGGAGAGATTTCCAGCCCAGAGGAAGTCAAAGCTACAACCACGAGGAGATGGGCCATTTCAGATCCTTGAGAGGATGAATGACAACGCTTATAAAGTTGATTTTCCAGGTGAGTATAGTGTTAGTGCTACCTTTAATGTTTCTAATCTTACTCTGTTTGATGTAGGTGATGATTCGAGGTCGAATCCTTTTGAAGAGAGAGGGGATGATGCGGATCAGCCTAACACCAAGCGTAATCATGCCAACAACCCATTGGAGGTGCCAATTGAGCCGATCACAAGAGCTAGGGCTAAGAAGCTTAAATAAGCATTGAATAGGCTTGTTCAGAACATATGGAACAAAATGGACCTATTGGGCCGGACATTTAAGGAGCATGAAGGACAGCCTTTAATTCATTTAATTCAGGTCCAAGAAAAGCCCAATTCATGTGGAACAAGGGGTTAATGTGTCCGGCCCAATACCAGCCTTGTTAGGCTTGTTTTTTCTAATACTAAAAGGATAAAGAATCAACAATTTATTCTAGGAAGTTGGCCATATCTTATTCCTAAAGAGGGGAGGACTATTTAATGCTTTTTGTCACTTAGAAAGGAAAGTAATTAAATCAGCAACACAAATTTTCCAAATTAGATTTTTCCAATTTTGTTTGGGACTTCTCAAGGGTGACAAATCTGATTCTAGCTTATCTACGATGATCATATTTTTGGATTTTTAGTATTTTTAGAATTTTCTTCTTAGTTTTTGGGTTATTATTACTTATTTGGATCAATTATAAGTGGACTTCATATAAGTCCACCTAAGGGAGGTCCATTAGGGTTTCTTTAAGTTCAAATTCAGTATAAATAGAGGCATAACCAAACATGTAAAGGTTACGCAATTTTCAGATCAATAAAACTTCTTTGTTGCACTTATTGTGTGTTGGTGGGATAATCTCCCTTCCTTGGTTCTCTAAAGAACTGAAAACGACTTATCAAAGAACAACTGTCTTCGTGGCGTCATCCTTATACTTCTCGTTCGCGAATCAATATTCGTTGGGTGGGGGTTTTCTGTTTTCAATAGTGCTGGTGCCTAGCTACAAGTTATCTTTGTGTCACACTTCTATCAAACCTGATTTACATGGCTTTCCAGGAATTGACATCTTTGCGTGTGGGTTGCGTGACCATGTGATCACGAGGTTCGCATCACTTCTAGAACTTGAGATATGGGCTAAACACTAAATAATGTATATAGGCTGCAGGATAAATTTAGACTTCTCCGTTGTTGCTAAGATTTAGCCTTCCAAATAGTAAAATTGAGTTTTGTCTTCCCATGAATGTTTTAGGCATATATCTTAGCTTTCTATCCATATAGAGTAGACCTAAATGCAAGATCTACGGCTCCAAATATGACCCAACGATTGAACATTGTTCTAGTTTGGGTTAAACCAGCATATCTTTTCTAAGTTTGACCATTTCTTTGTCCTTTCAATTTTAGTACTTCAACTCATCAATCAATCCTTTCATTTATGTGATAGGCTTGCATTTAAGATGAACATCTACCATAAATTAAAGGTATCTTATGGTATCAAACTTGTTATTATAAAATATGTTTTAGTTAAGGAGTTATTAATACTTTAAGTGCAAAATAAAGGTATGAAACTTTTATAAATATGCACTATTAAGTACTAATCACACCCCCCCAACTAGCTTATTACTATTCCTTAGTAATCAAAGTGTTAAAATAGAAAAACAATTTTCAAATTCCACAAAACAAAGTATTCATCATTCAACTTTATTAATCTATCTAGAGAAACAAACTCTCGTTAAATTTATATATCTACTTAATATCTCTTAAACATAATATTAATAAACCTTCTTTTTCTGCTCAATATATCAACACATAGTTATAGGGCTTTACTTGAAAGAAAACAAAATTTTTGTACTAATGTATAAGGTTAACTTCCTCGGGTTAAGATTATGATCCTTTTCTTCTTCTTATTTTTCTTTTTTCCCCTTTTACACACACACACACACACATAACTTAAAGCACAATGCATCTTTAACCTATGTAATGAGCTTTTAACTAATAACTCCCGGACCAGTTGGTTTTAAGGCATTGAGTGTTAAGACACCCCTACGAGCTTAGTAACTCGGGTTACAGATACTAAACTGGCAAATAAGGTCTTTTTTAGTTAGATTATCAAGACTATATCGAGTATGTTCTTCATGAAAATGAGGTCATAAGTTATGAATTGCACGATACATATCTTTACTATGATGAGACTTAAAAGTCAATAGAAGATTATTTAAAAACTCTCTATGTTTTGAAATAAATCCCACCTTTTGATAATTTTTACAAGTTTTACAAAATGCATGTGAGTCCTTGAATATGGTGGGCCAGTAAAATCCACTTTGTAAGATTTTTGCAGTCATATTTTGACGAGAAATGACTTTCACATGCCTCAGAATTACAAAATTTAATAACACTACTTATCTTATTATCGGGAATGCATCTTTGAAATATTTGATTAAGATAATATTTGAATAAGTAAGGGTCATTCTAATAAAAGTTTTACACTTCACTCAAAAACATTCTTTTGTCTTTGTTATCCAAATGAGCTAGCAAAAATCATGAAGCAAAAAAATTGATATTTTTAACAAAACAAGGCATTGAATTAAGATAGAGTAAAGATTTAACAGGAAAGTAATCATTGATTGGTGTGAAGTCAAATTTTGAATCTATTGTCAATTTTGACAAATAATTCATGACAACATTTTCGGTGACTTTTTCATCCTCAATTTCTTTGTGTTTGAAAGTTTTAAAGATTTTAAAATTGTGATTGACTTCTCTTTGTTTGGTCATGGTATTAGGAAATGGAAATGCTAACGGGGAATCAGTCTTTTCTTTGTAATGTTCAGGTTTAACCCCTTCCTTGCCCTTAAAGATTGACTCATCATCTTTCTCACAAGGTAGAATTGGTTTTTCAATAACCTTACCATTGTGAAGAGTAATGATTAATTAGACTTGATCTATGTGTTGGCTTCTGGAACTGCTTGCACTTTCATTGTATTACCCCTAGGATATTATTATGAATGAGATGGAAATTTACCTTTCTCTTGAAAACTCAGAGTGGATGTGAATTTTGCAAGGGTATCTTTAAAATTTGTTATGCTTTGAGTAAGTTGAGTATTGATTGTCTCTTACTTTTCAATGAATACATGCAATGTTTCCTTAAGATTTCTTTTAGGAGATGAAGTATAATGAGGTGCATATCTATGAGAATTTTAGAAATTATGGTGTGCTTGAAACGGTGGCTATGAAGTTTGTGCATCACTCTTTCAATTAAAATTTAGGTGATTTCTCCAACCAGGGTTGTATGTTTGCAAGTATGGGTTATGATTGGGCATTTAAAAACTATTTAAAACATGGGTTTGGTCATAGAGGCATTCCTAAATGAAGGCAAAGTTGGACAATCATTGGTTCAGTGTTCATTAGTTTCACATATTTGACAAACAATGTTTTTAACTATTTTTAATTTATCACTCCTTTTCAATTCTAGTGCCTCAGCTTTTTTAGCTAAAGATGCAAACTTGGGTTGGAGGTCATGATCTTCCCTACGGTTGTATATACCTCCACTAGATGTATGAGGTTGAGTTTTACTCGGTGTCTTATAAGTACCCGCGATGTCCTAATTTTGAAACCAATCTTCATTGAAATATGAAACCAATCTTCATGTTTCAAAATCATAATGAAGGCAAATATTAAACAAGTCTCAATACCTATCCTAACATTGTAAAATGTTTCTCCTACTTTTTGAGTGAAAGTGATGATTTGTTTTTTGAAAGAGTTTGTTCTATGAGACAGAAAAAACTTCTTTAAAAATTATTGTTGTATTTCATCTCAAGCATAAACTGATCCTAGTCTCAAATTTTATAGTCATGTTTTAGCATTATCTTTTAATAAAAGGGAGAAAAGCTTTAATCTGATGGTATTCATGCTATAATTTGAGTCATTATAAGTGTTACAGACCTCTTTAAATTCTTTTAAATGCAAGTATGGATTTTCAAAATTTAAGTCATAAAAAGAAGGTAAAAGTTGAATAATGTCTCGTATAAAATTAAAATGAGATGCATTAGGAAGGAAAACTATCCATGATAGTGCACTTGTTCTTGTTAGATTCATGTGGTCTCGAAATGCTGTAACACAATTATTCTCATTATGAAGCAATTGATTATCTTCTTTAGGCATATTTTCTGAAAATGATGAGGATACCCTATAAAATATCTACCACTTAATGTACATGACGACACTCTCATACACATGTAATAATAGAATAAACAAAGACGAAAACAAATTAAAAAAGAAACAAAAGAAAAGAAACTAAGTTAGATACAAGAAAAGTGAAAAGAGAAAATAAAATAAATAATATAATTTATACTAGAATTTACCTCCCTATCAATGACACCAAAAACTTAACACGACCAAAAGATTGATGTCTTCTCCTAAGTGTAGGACTGTTGAAATAATAAATAACCTGACAAGACCAAGATCAACTAACAAGGAGGTTAACTGTATAAATTATAAAGAACAACAACAACAACAAAAACAATAGTAATAGTAATAATAGTAGTAGTAGTAATAGTAATAGTAATACTCATAGTAATAAAGAAGAAGAAGAAGAAGAAGTTAAAGAGAACATTAAGATGTAGGATTAATGTGAAGATTAAACAATAAAAACAAATGTCAAGTTAGAGGATTCACTAATCATATTTCAAACAAGTATATTATAAACTCTTATTATTTTATTAGAAACCACACACAAGGAAGATTTCAATCAAATTATAAATTGTTAACATGATTACATTAGTTATCTTATTTGAATAATGTTAATACTTGTAAATGTTGTCAAGCATTCATGATTATAACTTATGTTAACAACAAATCAAGTTCCTTTTATAGTACAAGTGTCAGTTATACCATATAATTGGGTTATGAAAGTGCCAAGTATTTGTTGTGCCAAGTATTTGTTGTACCAAGTGTTATACAAAATAAATCTAGATTAACCATTTACAAGCAAAGTATTAAAAGTGAACAAGATAATAAATACAAAACATGTTAGTATCAAACATTAAAGTCTATATTAAGTTTACACTATACTTATTCTTACACCATTAGTGTAACCTTTTCACCTTGACATAACAAACTTAACTAAATGTAATAAAAGAAAAGGATAAATAAACAAGGTAAGAACATAAATAAGATATAAGTTAACTAAGTAAATAAAAAAATGAGAAGTATAAACAAGAGATTAATATAAGCAAAATTTAAGCATTATGACAAACAAAGAGTAAGAACATGATCTTGATCTGAAAACCAAGATGTCTAAATGCATATCAAATGCCTCATATTATAAGCCAAAATTAAAAAGTATTGATTTGTTAACTAATTGTTGAGTAGGTGGCCACATCGTGATTTAGTGACAATCCTTATCTTCTTGTTAACCAAAAACGTCAATGATAACATCAGAATTTGAACCAACCTTACCATGAAAGTTCTAAAAAATTGTCTCAGCTTTCTAGGAAAAAACAATTGATGTCATTTGGACTTCTAGAACTTCAGATATATGCTGAACACTAAACAATGTCTGGGCTGCAAGATAAATTTAGACTTCTATATTGTTGCTAAAATTTGAACTTTCAAATAGCAAAATTGAGTGTTATCTTCTTATAAAAGTTTTAGGTCCATGTCTTAGTTTTCCATCTATGTAAAGTAGACCTAAATCCAAGTTCTACTGCTCCAATTATGATCCAATTACCGAACAATGTTCTAGTTTGGACGAAACCAGCATCTCTTTTCTAAACTTCACCCTTTCTTTGCCCTTTCAATTTTGGTTGTTCAAATTTGAACTTTCAAATAGCAAAATTGAGTGTTATCTTCTAATAAAAGTTTTAGGTCTATGTTTTAGCTTTCCATTCATGTAAAACAAACCTAAATCCAAGTTCTACTGCTCCAATTCTGATCCAATTACCAAACAATGTTCTAATTTGGACGAAACCAGCATTTCTTTTATAAGCTTCACCCTTTTTTTTGTCCTTTCAATTTCAGTTCTTCAACTCATCAATCAATTTTTTCATTTATATAATAGGCTTGTATTTAGGATGAACATTTACCATAATTTAAAGGTATCTTATAGTATCAGACTTGTTATTAAAAAATATGCTTTAGTTAAGGAGTTATTGATACTTAAAGTGTAAAATGATGATATAAAATCTTGATAAAAATACATTTTTAAGTACTAATAAATAACTATACAACACATCATCACACATTTGAACACTTGACAAATCACATTAACAACCCTTGTAATTGTCACCATTTGGCCAAACCTTTCATTGAAGAATTTCATTGGTTCTTCCTAAAACTCTTTATAATTTACATTATGTCAATCATGATTTACATTAAACAACACATAATTAATCTTTTAAACAAAACTCAACACAACTTAATCCCTTTCTATTTTGTTTAATGTTGGCTAAAATAACCAAGGATGAAATCAAGGCTTTCCTTTCAATTTTTCATGCAATTAACCCTAAACTCATTCATTAATCATATTAATTAACCTATTATTAAACAATTTGAATAAAAATTATTCATTGATCTATTAAACCCTAAGTCTACTCAACTTTAATAATCAATATATATCAAAAAATGAAGAAGAAATAAAACTTGAAAAGATGTTGTCGATTGTTTTACAAGGAAAGGAGATAAAGATTTTGTCTTATTTATAAAAATACAACTTTAATGTCTCTAAGAAACATATACGGTTTCTAAACTTATTGCAAATCCTTTTTTCGCATTTTGATTGACCTAAAATTATAAACTAAGATAGAAAAATATATCAGAAAACTCCTCATAGAATTTTAGCTTGATTCAACATTCGAATTGAAAGTTATGCGCAATAGTATAACACTAGTAAATAGATGATTTTTATGTTAAAATTTGAATTTTCTTATTCAATCTTTAAATTATAGCAATTATTTTACCAATTTTTAAATTATCATTCTAGAATATATTTATTTTTATTTTTTTATCATTATTGAATTTACAAACTATTATTGTTTTACGATAATGTTATTTGTTTATTTTTTTTATTCTTTTATCTTTCGAACCTCTTTATTAGGTACGCTCATATTATGAATTTTTATCTAACATTTGTAGCCTTTATTTTAACTATAAAAATACTTTTATATTTATTTATAGAGATCATCATCTCCATGCATGTCATACTTATTATTATTTCTATCATTTATTCATTTCTTTTCATCTCGAATTTTCATTACTCATCAAGGTCTCATTATGTTCAGCCCTATATTTATACAAGGGTTTACAACTCAACTTCCAAGATATTTCTACCCTTTGGAGATTTAGTTAGACCATTGTCAAAATTGATAGATTGTTTTGAAGAACTTGAACAAATTCTAGAATTTTTAGAAATTATTAGACTGATTTAACTTCTAGAATTTTTTTTCTTGTTTTGTGTATTTTGGTATTTTCTTGGTTGTCTTGTGTCCTTATGGGTTTTTTAGGTTTTATAGGTGTGAAAACTTATTTTTAACTAAGTTAGAAATTATTTGAAAAATTTTCTTTGTAAGATCTTGATTTTAGAAGTCGAAAATCATTATTGTGTCACTTCATGTATCCATGTCTAACTTCTTTAATGATTTTCTTAAATGATTCCATTTTCATAAAACTTGTCTAAATATATAATTATAGGTAATATATTTTCATATTCATTAAATAGAGCTACTTACGTAGCCCTTACATATGTCTAGACATTAAATTTAATCATCATTTAACTTAAGTAGTAATGCATTTTTCATACCAACTTTTTTCATTTGACATTCAAATAAACTTAAGAATTAATGAATGTAGTGTAACAAATTAGATGCATCACTTTTTTTATGCTAGTTTAAGATATTAATGTACAACATATATACAAAACAATATTAATTACTTATTTTATTATTATAGTCATACAATATTAATAATATATTTTGTTATCATTAAAACCTTTAGATGATTGTTGTATATCTAAACTGATTAGATATTGTTAGCTTATTTTTTTATAGTTAATTATTACCTAAAATATTTTGTTTATTCACTGATTATGCATTTTATTAATCATATTATTAAATTAACCGAGCATATTAAAACTCAATCAAGTGAATGATCTATGTTTTAGATTTTTCTAATCTATTTTTCAAATCTTTCTTACCTTTTTAAAAATATTGGAATCGATTGAACATTTATTTTTTATGTTAGAAAAAATATGACCTGGCTAATTGCATAGCACGAATATCAATCTAATTAACAAAATACTAGATGATGTAACTAAATCACTATTGCCACACCTACAAAATATATTCATTGTAATAGTGTTTAGTGTTTTTTTTCTCTAGTTTTTTTTTTATATTTCATCATTTAATATTATGTTATTTTAAGGATCATACTTTATAATTTTTTTATGTCAAGTTATATAATAGTATCATGAATTTAATTTTTTTTCTTGATTTCAATGATTTATTTAAAGTAGGATTTTATAATTTTTTTCAATTTACTTTTTATGAATGTATCTCGATCTTATTAACTAAGTTGTTGTTTAGTTGGTTGATTCGAGATTACTTGGTTTATTTTTTTTATTGATTTTTTTATAAAACCCTCCAACAACTCAATATTTATTTCTTTATTCAATTTTATTATTTGATATTAGGTTATTTGAGAATTGAACTTCTTATTTTTCTAAAAAGTTAACCCGGTCTCATAGATTTAATTTTTCTTTTTAATTTCAACATTCAACATTGAATTTGTTGAAAATAGATTTTTATAATTTTTTATTTAATTTTTATAAAGTTATTTCAATCTCATGACCTAAATTGCAAATTTAACAGGTTGGTCTGAGTTAACTTGAGTATTTTTTTAATTGTTTTTTTTCGATTTCATTGTTCAATGTTGAATTGATTGAAAATAAAGTTTTATAGTTTATTTTTTTATAAAATTATTTTAATTTTATGATTTAAGTAGTTTTTTAATTTAATTTTTTTATTTCATCTTTCAACTATTAAGTTAATTACAAATTAATTTTTTTTAATTTATTTTATAATATTATCGTAATTTTATAACTTAAAATTTACTGGTTAATAGAATTAATTTAATATATTATTATTTTATTTTAAAAAAGTATTATTTAGTATATAATGAATGCAACATAGATTTCAATTAACAATTAGGATTTTTTGTATTAAAGGAATCGATAACAACACTTAAATATTTATTTTTATTTTAAAAAAATTAAACTACCCGCAATATTTATAACAATTCGCTCTTTCCTTAGTGTTTCGAGCAAGCCTGGAGCCCATAGAATACACCAGAAAATCAACGTCTCTCTCTCTTCACCTGGTTACCCTTCAAACTTAACTCTCTGTTTGGTTTCCGAGAAAATAAATATAAACAAAAAGAAATTGCAAGCGAGCAATTCTCAGATGTTAGCTTCGAAGTTGGCCAATCTTCGGTCGATGTGGTTGACCACAAAATTGCATTCAGAACTTCCAAAATACGATGCCGATTCATAACAAGTGAGGTAAAGATGATATTAATTCCTTTTTTATTTTTTTTGGATATAAAAATTGAACTGCGGATTAGTTTGTTAAGGAATCTCTTATTCAAGTGAATGACTTGAGGATTCCAAGTAGTATTTGATTGTAGTCAATCCTCTTCATGTTTGTTTTGATTTTGATGATTTTTTTTTCCTTCACATTTCTTTTTACCAGCTTAACTCAACATTCATTTTAACTTCAAGGGAACAGTGGGCTCTTGAGCAATTCTGAGATAGCTGAAGCAGAGATGACAAAATCGCAACTTGTTGCTGCAAAGGAGGATTTGGACACAAGTTTGGTTTCTAACTATAAATTGACATCACATTTGCAGAAGGAGCTTGATAATGTATTGATCATAAGAAATCAAAAGGATTAGGAAGGTTTCCCAGTTTCAGTGAAGACGAAGGTTCAACCAAGTAAAACAATCAGATAGCTTAAACATGTAAGCGATGCTGTCACGTCCTTTCTTGAGTTCTTAAAATATGTTTTATGTTAATACTAAGTATTGCTCTTGGTGATTCTCACTCGTAGGAATGAGGAAACTAATTTTGAGTATTTGCATGTGTTAAAATTTACACTGTATAGGCCAGTAATTCTTTGCGTATTAGCTACTTGAATACTTGAAAATTATATAATCTGCTATTGCTTATCATGTACAAGTTTGCTCACATTGTGTTGTGGAATATTGAAGCTTGTATAGTCTGCTATTGTTTGTTGTGGAGATGTCTGCTTATATAGTGTTGTGGCGGTCCTTCTAGATCCTCATGAAAATTCTAGGAGAACTTAACATCTTAAATGATTTGAAGGATTGAGAAACGTGAACCTTCCTTCCATCTTTTGTTAGTCATTATGCAAAGCTATCTCAAGCTTGGCTTATTTGTTCATTAATCAAACTTAACATATGTTAAGAAGCTTTGCACAACAAACTGGTTGATTTTTGTACAATTTGGACTCCTAGATCATTTGAGTAGTTTGCTGTGGATTAACATAAACATGAAATCTCATTTTGTTTGGACACAATAAACACTCTAGAGGAAGATGAGGGCAAAGGAAACAGAACAAATGGAACTGAACACACACATTTGCAACGAGAATACACTTTAAATAACACAGGCTTCTGTTTTATACTTTACTAACGAGGATACAAGTTTAGTTTCTTATCAAAACAAATTTCATTTCATGTGAGTTTAATTTAATTGCAGCTTAAAATACAGAATCTTCCAATGAAAAAGAAAAAGGTGAGACCCGTGTCATTCCAAAATTAACCCCTTCAATGGCTGTGTAATTGTTTATTTATGTCTGAAACTGTGGAATCATAGGAAATATAAGAAAATAATTAAATTTAGTTCAATGATTAAAATACAGAACATGGTTTAGTTTAGTTCTATTACTTCAATGTTTGAAATTTTGATACAAACAAATAATTAGTTTGAACTAATTCCTGTTTAAATTCAGTTTATTTCTACAGAAGATTTATTCTAAACACGATGTATATGCTTGTGATATACATTTATTTATTTTTTTGAAAATGCAGTACATATTTAATTTAATTTTAATGTAAGATACATTCTGAAATAGTGCAAGTAGATGCTTTGCCATACAGAAGTCTTTAATTAAATGTAACAGTATTCCTCTAACAAGCATTCCAAGAGCCCATAAAATGGAGCTTATTAAAGCTTTCTCAGGGGCACACACTTCAGATATTCTCCAAGAGCCCATAGAGGAAATATATTCTTAAATGAAGCATAATGTAGCATGCAAGTCTTCAAGGAGGCCCCAGTGATTTGCTGTGAGAAAGAATTCATAGTTAAAGAGTTACAGAGAATGTTAAAAGTAAAAAATATCATGGAAAATTGTAAATGTAGAGAAATTCTTTCTTTTTCTATATTAAGATAATAGAGAAGATAGCTAGAACCATCTGATAGTATGCCATACCTGTTGAGGAAATTCACCATTCTCCATCTGTGAGTTGATAAGTAGCCTTGCTGCTTGATGTAAAGGAGCCGGATCTCTCTCAGCCTGTTAGGAAGTGGGGAAAAAGGTCAAAACTTGCACTTAGTATAAAAAATAATAGAGAAAACAATGCTTTGGAAAACCTTTTATTATGCAATAACTTAAATTCGTCAAACTCGAATTGCATAATAGTTGAATAGGATCACATTTTCAATATTACTTCATATACTCAGAGCTTGTTTCATCATGAAAATTAGGTACTTCTCATGGCTGGTACCTTGCTCCTGATGTTAAAAGCTAAAGAATTTTCCTCTTTTTTCTTTGCCAAATGGAAGAAAAATGTTCACACATTGACATCCATGCAGCAATAGGGCTGTTAGGAAGTAGGGAGATGACATGCGGCAATAATTTTTAGATTGAATCTTTCCAAGGAGTATTTACCAATGCTAACCTGGAAAAATTATGCCAATCACATTTGGTAAGCAGGAAATCAGAATCAATTTCTTCCTACCAGCATTCTAGTTTAGTGTTCCAAGTTAGGAGGAGATTATGTCTAAAGATGCACAATACATCTGTCTTAGTTTGTGTGGTACTCAATGTTTACAGAGACAAATCCAAGTTTCTGTTTTAGTTCAGCCTTTCAGTTGGTGTTTCGTGAGTTACTTTGATCCTTTTAAGGGATTTTTAATTGTTTGCATTATATTATATTAGACCTTGTAGCAGGATGAGTGGTATTATGGAAACAAATTTAATCATCAAAACAGACTGGTTATGCTGATGATTTTTTATAATAGGGAATAAATATTTGAAATTTAATCACCGCTTGCCTGTCCTGCATGAATAAGACCCATCATTGCCCATGCTGTTTGTACCACATTTGATTTGTTTCCTTCTATCTCTGTATACTCCTGTTTGGTGAGACATTCCGAAACAACTATTAGAACCTCAAACAATCTGATGGGAAACTAACTGTTTGAAACAATTTTCCATGTGTCTCAACCATTAATAGGGATAATTGAATTCTGCTAATAGCTTGGAGCTTAAGTATGAACTGATGATATTTAACAGGATAGGGTAGTTACTAAGTTGGCACAGGAAAGATAGCTCTCTCCCCATCCTCCTGAGTTGTGTTGTTTTGACAGCAGAAATTCACAAGCTTTCTGAACTGTCGTGCTGTTTCGGTATGTCTTTCCAACAGAAGCTAGCCCTTTTAATGCAAAGTATGTTCCATATGAGTAGCAAATCCCCCAATTTCCATACCTGCAATCAGAACACCATCCAACTAATTTCTTACTCTGCATTCCCTATAATGCAATTTCTTCTTGTTTGAGTATTTATGTTATTCTCCATTCACTGTTAATAGGACATAATTACCAAGAACCATCGCTCATCTGCGTGTCTTCAATATAACTTGATGCCTTCCCCACAGAAGCTTCTATTTCTTTGCGTCGGTATCCTGGATGCAAGCGTTTGAACAATACAAGAGCCTGGATGGCAGATGCCGTGCATTCAACATACCTAATCACCAATAGGTAGTATCAGTTTGCACCTTATTTGAGACACTTTGAGTTTTATTTAAAAGGAAATGTGGAATGAACATACTCGGTTTCAACCATCATATCACCAAAAGCTTCGGTTGGATTTAGCACCTGAGGAGGAAGGCATCACGAAACAAATATCATTAGAAGAGGAAAAAGTTTCAAGGTGATTTGGGAATACATCGACAAATAAATATTACCTCCAACCATCTCTGCCCTCTTGCTGGCTCCCAAACAGAAAAACCACCATTTTTGCTCTGGCAAAGGAAACAACTAACGTAAGTGCTATGGTAAGAGCTTATCACAACCTGGGCAAATTACGTTGATGCAGAAGAATAAATTAGTCATACTTGTAAAGATAGGAGGAAATCTATAGCATTATATAATCTTTCTGTGTCAATTGGTTCACCAACAATTTCTGTTGGCATTTGTGAAAGTAAGAGCAAAGCCTGCAAAAGAAGGAATTTTTTTCATCACAAACGTCGTAATCTTTTATGGCATTAATTACTCTTACGAAGACAAATTGAACCTGTTTACCCTTAGCGCTTCAGCAGTGCAATCCGAGACTTGCCAACCATGATCTTTGATGGAGAGAGTCCATGCTCCTTTGGAAATGTGACGATGCATCCTCCTGAAGTCCCCGGAAGCATTTGCTTGAATCTGAGGATTTGATCGTAAAACAAAACAGATAAGGGGATAAAATAACACAAGTTTGTCGAGCAGCCACCTGCCCCGAGTCTGAACAAGGGCTGCGAAGTCTGTCAAAACAGCTATAACGGCTATGATGTCAGACCGGGGAACCAATAAATATGATCTCTTTTGGACAAAGGAAGAAACCTGTGACTGTTTCAGGAACTCATGTGCTCTTCTCAGAGTAGACCCGTATTCATCAACAAGCTTGCTTGCGATAACAGCTTGAGTAGCAAAAGCTGCATCCCACAACTGACTGCCAATACTCTGTTGAAAGCAAACAAGTCCAAGGTTCACGTACGTCATGGTTACTGATATTTTCTTTAAAACAAAATGTTACCGCGGCTGAATCACAGCTTATTAACACTAAACCTGCATTTTCATTCCATCTTCTGCAAGCCATAGAACATCAGGAACTCTGGCAAGGTGAAATTTGAACGCATCTGAAGTCGGGTCTTCTGCCCAGCAAGCCATCATGTTCAAGGACTGAAAGTATCCAACAGTCATTATTCATAATGTTGCATAACAAGAACTCAAACGAATCTAGTCTAGTATGAATTTTTCAATCGATATTCTTTATAGCATCTTGATTTCAGAAATCAAACATCGTTACTTCAGTATCTGAATGATTCAATCCACCTATCTTCGACAGGAATACCTTTTCAATACTAGCATGAGTCATGTATCTAGTATTTTCATCTTCATAGTGAATAAGCTTCATTGCTTCTTGTAGAGCTTGCTCTCGTAACTTTGAGAAGGGCCACTGTCTAAGAACCCTCTCACTCAAGTAATGAACACCATCAAAAATCAGATTTTTTGCAAGAGAAGGAGAGGTGTAAAGATCCTCCTGCACCATTTTATCAGAATTGCACGTAAGCAACCTTCACAAGTATTATTTCGGAAACAGTAAGGGTGATCCTGCGTTAACTGTTACTCGAAATAAGTTCAATTTTGTTTATCAGCCAAGTTGTTTAGGGAGACAATCATAACCAAAATATATTACAAGGGCATGCATGCTGCAAAAGCTAGTCTATCTAAAAATTGATGGTCCAAACTATTTATAATAATTACATGAAAGAATTTATAAGAACAATCAGTTACCCTTAAGCATAAATGCCGTGCTTTATTCCAATCCACTTCTTCATAAGGTTGATTATAAAGTTCATCTCTCAGTTGCAGGATGAGATCGGTTATCGGTCCGACGAATTTCTTGCCATATAAATAAGCCATGGGTGTGTACACTGTGCGCAAATGACACCACAGCTTCCCTGCATGTCATGTGAGAGACAAATTAGAAGAAGATTGCAAAGTAATTAAGTTTATACTAAGTTTTACAAGAACCAAGTTTAATACAAGTTGGTGACCATGAAGTAGTTAATTACCTGGACTAAAAGGAAGAAAGGAAGGGAATAGCAAAAATTCTGGAGGCACGGGGTTGCAGCCTGACCACTCGTACGTTCCAAGTACCTTTGCAATAAGAAATTTCGAGGAGACGTATTTATTCTTTTTTTCTTCCACGATAAACTCGTTCGTGTATCAATAAGAAATAAGAAGTTTCTCTCCTAGGGGATTTTATAAGCACATCTAGGTGTTGATTGCAAGATTTTGAATCAGCATATCTCTTTAATCACTGGTCACTCGTTGGAATTTAAAAATATATTTATTTTTCAATGTATGTTTAGAATCATGGATGTTGTTGTTATTTAAATAATTTTTTTATTAAAATACATGTTAATAATATTTTTTATTTTTAAAAAATTATTTTTGACATCAGTATATTAAAATAATTTAAAAATACTAAAAATATATTAATTTAAAATTAATAAAAAAATAAAAAATAAAATTTTTTAAAATCACTTTTTAAATACAATAACAAACATCACGTCAATCATTTATTCAAAAGTTTGGTGACGGCTAATTAACTAATTAATATGCTATTTATAATGTATGCTAATAAAAAGAAAGCTTATAGCTAGAATTTGTGTGAATATCATTACCGAAAGATAAAGCTTCCCCCAGGAAGGTAGCAATGTGACTCCCCCGTGATCAAGTATCCATTTGCGGGCCTTTCTGAGATCCCCATCTCCGCCTCCTTCAGGTCCTTCTCCGAGCAGACGCAGAGCAACATAATTAAGTGCCGTGCCCATCATTGTGCTATGGCCCTCAACATGGAATCCCCATCCACCATCTTCATTCTTTACATAGCACACGTGTGTACATGTCGGTCAGTAGACATTTATTGAAATATACTACTGCTATATACAAACGACAACGTTGGGTGGGTTGCATTATAAATATACTTACCCTTTTTGGAGAAAAGGGGTGTGTGTGTGTGTGTGTGTGTGTGTGTGTACTTACTTGATGATTGTAGATATAACGAATAATTTCCTTCTTGTGATCTGATGATAGGACGGTATTAAGGCTTCCACTGAGGTAGACGACCATGATCTGCAATTCTTTTCTATTCTTTGTTAATAATGCCTTTGTAACAACAATATTTTAAAAGCTAAGAAAACAGATCCACCATTGAAAATTAATTTAGACTTACCAAGGGAGGCGTTAAAAATAAAGGGCCAGAAAATTCAGCAGGCCAATGTCCGTCACTTGCTTGGATTGCTGAAGTGAATCGAAGAGCTTTCCTCAAAGCAGTTTCAGCCTTTTCAACAGTTATTTCTTCGCCGTCTCCTAACCTCACTGCTGGAATGCTTAGATCAATTTGGTTTTCTTGGATAAGCTATCTCAAAAAACAAAAATAGAAGTTAAAAAAAATGCCTTCGGCTAACTTTTCATGACAACTCGTGATCAATCAGTCACCTCGTTCAATCAAAGCCTGGATTTATTTACCCAATGAAATTTAAGGATAAGCCACTGGTTGACTAGTTTCCTGAATATTAATTATTATTAATCACTGAATTTATTTATTTTTTTAACATGAAAAACAAGACTTCACCACAAGAGAACCAATAACACTAAACTACAAGCCCATTTACAGTTCGTTGTTTATTTGCAAAATCCTCAATTTTAAGAGAAGGCTTTTTGAATTGCACCGTAGTCATATCAATAACGATCTTGCGTTTCCTTAGTCCCTCTTGCAAAGAAAGAGGATGGGACTGTGATTCCAAACCTCATCCTTAAACAAATGCAATGTTATTACCGGGAAAGAAGAGGAAGAAGAAGAAGAAGAAGAAACTAAGAAAAACTCTAGTAATCGTTTATGGTAAGAAATATGCACGAGAGTCTTATTCCCTACTCACCTGGAAATTCTTAAGAACATCACTGCTTGCTTTACAACGAGATCGGTTCAATCGAAACTGTTCTCTTGCTCTTTCAACTCGTGCATGTTCTTCCGGTGTCCCAACATTCGGTTTAAATTTCCAAATCTGTCTACCAACAAAATTATTGGTGCTAAACAACCACGGCCCATCACCATCAGCTACCTCAAGTTCCCACATATTATCCCTTTTCTTTTGTTCCACGTACGTATGATAGCTCAAATTCCTTACTGAAATTTCACGATTAGATACACCAGATATATATGTTAGAGAATTTGTTTTGCATAGACAAGCCTCCTGTATATACATACATACATACATTTGTGTGTGCGGCGTACACCCACTTAACGTGGAAACTAAAACTAACAAGTGTATTACAGGAAAAGGAAAATAACAAATTTAAAGGTTCAATAAATAACAGGACCAATACGATCATTAATTCCAAAAGTTGAACACTAATTTAGGGATAGAAAACACAAGTATCAATTACTAAACAATAAACATTGGACGAAAAGTAACTTGAAAAAGTTTCATGACGTCCTTACATAATTTAGATTACCGGCAAGTGCTATTGCAGAATTCGAAACTCGCAGAGAGGTGAAATACTTTTGATGGATTGGATACAACAGATGCCTACACATATATAGAGTCGATCTTTCATTACGTGACGGCTAAAGACAAAAGGATGGAATCATATTACATAAAGTGCCAATTCCTTTCAGACAACGATAATTCCGAAAAATAGGTATTCGATTCTAATCCATGATCACAAGTCGGCCAAAAGACAAGAATTCGCATGTTGATAACTGAATTGCCACGATGAGTTCAATCTATTGGTAACTTCCTAACTCTACACTAATATCATGGGTAAGCTTTGATTTTATTTTAATCATTAAATATGTTATTATTGATCATTAAATAGCAAACTTCCTCCATAAGTCTTTTTAATTTTCTCTGTATGAAGTGTTATAACATTAACGAAGTTACAAGAAAAAAATAAAAACAAAAATTGAAAATATGACTTTCATTTTTGTTAGCTACGCAAAAAACAAAATTTAAACTTTCTAAAAATTATAGAATATATTTATCTAAAATTATAGGATTTGTCCACATGGAGGAATTAACATAAACGAAAATGTATGGTGTTTTCCATGTTTAATCACAATTGTGAAAACACTATGAATTATTAAAGTAATTTCTTTTTTATCATATTTTTTTAATTTTATTATATTAATTTTTTAAGAGTTGAGCTTGATAATTTGTTTCTATTTGGTTATTTCAGTATAAAAAAATATCAATATTGAGTTCATACATGATTTTGCAAAAAAAAAAAACTTTTGATTTTGTTATTTAAATAAAATTTGAAATAGAAGGATTAAAATTGAAAATAGATGAAAATCAAATCCCTTTTTTAAAGTAATATTCATTAAAATTTGGAAAAATATGCATCAAGGTTTTTTTTTAATTTTATTTTTGTTCACCTACTTTTCTTAGAATTTCTTTCAAGTCCCTTTAGTTTTTGAAAATTTTATTTTGATCTAGAATTCTATTTTGTTCATCTTATAGTCTTTAAATCTAAGAAGAAGTTGTTGGATTATAGGAAAAGAAAGAGTTGTTTCTTAGCTCAGTTCCAATAACTAAAAAGTCAATTTTGATGTCAAAGAGTTTCTTTCAATGAGAAGAGTTTCATCGAGGTATTTTTTAACATCTTATCGATGAAAATAGGTTAGGGCTTAGAAAGGTTTTTAAATTCAAGTTATTTTTTTAAACCAAGTTCTTTCTAGTTTAAGAAAAAAATTGTTTATTTAGGTATCTAATGTTTTTTGTTTTTGTATTTTCAAGTATAAAATGATTTAAAAATGGGTTTTTTTAATTTTAAAAGTTAGAAACCAAACTTTCTAATTTCTTAGGTTTATCGAAGTTGAAACAGAGACAATGCCTCAATGTTATTGCAAGTCCAGAATTTTATTTTTTTTATTTTTCTTTTTAAAAATAAAAATTTATTTAATGAAATCCCATGACCAAGTAATAGAAATGTACAAGCTCCAATAAAATTTCATTCTAGAAAATCTCTTTTAATACAATAAAATGAATTAAAAAAACTAAGTTGTATGGTGATTTATTATTGAAGATGCATCATTTATTCTATCACAAAATAATATGGATTGAAATAATTATTTTTTAAAAACTTTTCAATTTGATTCTTAAAATTATTTTTGCAAATACATATTTGTCTTTTTTAAGAAATAATGGAATTGAAAGACAAAGGATCCAAGTGAAAAGAGTGGGTAAAATAGGGGGTGATTTTAATTTTTATATAAAAAGATTACTTTAACCCCTGGTTTTCTTGGTTTATAGGTGATCGGTTCCTTTAGTTGTTAAAAATTTAATTTTGATACCAAACTTTATTTCACTCAATTTCTGAGTTTCTTTTTGTGAGAGGATAGAGAATCATTGGATTCCAGTGTAGAAAGAAAAAATCATTGTTGACACCTATTTTGACTATCAAAATAATTAAAATTTGTGTCAATAGTTTTAATTTAATGAGAGGTGTCCTACAGTAGTTGTTTTAAGCATCAATATTGTCTAAAACATATATTTAAGTCAAGAATGATAAAATTTACTCGATTTGATTTTGTAATTTTAGTTGTTTTTTGGGTTGCTAAATTGGCTTCTACATATTCTAGGATTGTTTTTAGGGTGTTTTTGGCTTTTAATAAGTTGGGTTTTCAGGTTAAAAGCTCACAGCTTTAATTTTCTAGCCATTATAGTTGTGGCTGGAATTTAAGTTGGCAAACAATGCATCGTGTGACTATTTTTTTCTTTAAAAATAAATAGATGATAGTTAATCTACCCCTTTAAATAAGGGAAAAAAAGCCTAACGTGCCTTTTTTTTATATAGATTTATAAAAATAGAATATTAAACTCGGTAAGTCAATAATATAGGTTGCAAGTTCGATGAATTAAGCCACATCATTCAATCTATTGTTTTTTTTCTCTTCAATGTATTTTTTGTTCCCCTATAAATGTTTTTGAAATTTTATCATTTTTTATTTATAATCTATTTTTTATTTAACTTAAAATTAAAATAAATTATAATTTCACCTTTTGTTATTAATAATTTGCTTTTATTGTTTCATTCCTATGTGCATGTCATATTTTTTATTTTTTAAAAATATTTCAAACAGAAACAATCACATGCGCTTTATTATCATATCTATTGAATAAAAAAACAATATATGGGATAAAAGTTTTTTATTAAATTTGATGCCGAGCATAACTTGCATCAAGAGTTTAGTTGGTTGACTCAACATTATTTAAATTTATTTTTTAAAAAACAAAAATTGTATGTTTTATATATTTTTTTTAAATTTTATTATTTAACATTAAGTTCATTAAAGATTTAGGTTTTTAGTTTTTGTTTTCCCTCAAGATTATCCCTATAAACTTCATATTTTAATCTAGAATAATCTAAATAGATATAGTATGTTTTCTTCTTAATAGTACATAAAAATATTATCTAATATATGGCTTATTTTAAATTAATGGTTATTTTTAGAAGACATGTTAATCATATCCAATTTTTTATTTGAGTTTAAAAAAATAAATTTACTGTAGCCGGTGACCTAACACGGGCTAATATGCTAGTTGGATACCGCAGTGTCAGGACAAACCATTGATACGGGGAAAAACATATATTACTCTCCCTATGACCTTAAGAATACAAAGAGTTGTTTCTTTTAGAATCCATGAAATACAACAAGACACCGAATATGTGTATTTTTTATTATAACATAATATATATATATATATATATATATGTGTGTGTGTGTGTGTGTGTGTGTGTGTGTGTGTCTTTGTGCGCGTGTGTATTTTTTACTATAACACAATATTTTTACAATAGATTGTAATAATAGTTTCACTTTTAATTTCTTATTTTTTACAAGATATTTCTTTGGCTATCTTTTTTTTTTCGTAGAGAAAGGGTGATTTCTATGCCATTAAAGAAATATGTATGATGCTTTTTAGTAGCCAAATTTAGCTATATGCTATCTCTCTAGATGCACAATCGCACCCTCTTTAATATGGTGTGATGATATAGATAGATAATGGTTAGATTGCTGTTGTTGATTGATTGTTTGTGTTTTCTTTTTATTTTCTTTCTCCTAACAACTAAAATATACAATTGTCCTCTTTCTTTATTGTTTGTTGACACGACAAAAAGATTGATATCTTCTTCCAAGTGCATGAGTGTCGAAGTAATAAATAACCTGGCAAGACCGGGATTGAACCATAAGAAGGTTAATTGCATAAATTATAAACAATAACAACAATAACAATAACAATAATAATAATAATAATAATAATAATAATAATAATAATAATAATAATAATAATAATAGTAGAAGTAGTAATAAAGAAAAAGAAAAAGGAGAAGAAGAAGAAGATGATGATGAGAACTTTGAGATGAATTATTAACGTAAGGATTAAATAATGATAACAATAAATGTCAAGGTTAGAGAATATATGTCAAACAAGTATAGTATAAATTCTTATTATTCAATTGGAAACAACACACAAATGATGTTCCAATCTAATTATCGATTGTTAACATGATTACATTAATCATCTTATTCAATTAATGCTAATACTTGTAAATCTCGTCAAGCATTCATGATTATAACTTATGTTAACAACAAATCAAGTTCCTTTCATAGCTTAGGTGTCGGTTATACCATACAGTATAAGCTATGAAAGTGCCAAGCATTTGTTGTACCAATTGTTATACAACATAAATCAAGATTAGTCATTTAACAAGCAAAGTATCAAAGAGTAAACAAGATAACAAATACAAAACATGTTAGTATCAAACATTAAAATCCATATTAAGTTTACACTATACTTATTCTTACACCATTAGTGTAACCTTTTTACCTTGACATGATAAACTTAGCTAAACATAATAAAAGAAAGAAAAATAAATAAACAAAATAAGAACATAAATAAGATAAGAGTTAACTAAGTAAAGGAAAGGAAATGAAAGACATAAACTTGATATTAATGTAAGCAAAGCATAAACATTACAAAAAATACTAAGAGAGAAAACAAGAGTATGATCTTGATTTGGAAACTAAGATGCCTAAATGGCAAATGCCTCTTTTTATAGGCTAAAATTAGAAACTGTTGATTTGATGACTAATTGATGAGTGGGTGACAAATTCTTGAGTTAGTGACAATCCTTATCTTCTCTTGTCTGCCCAAACTGTCATTGATAACATCAAAATTAGAGCCACTTGAAAACATGAAAGTTATAGGAAATCATTACAACATTCTTGTGTAAAAACTTTAGATCATTTTGACTTCTAGAACTCCAGATATGGCCTAAAGACTGAACAGTGCTATGGCTGGAGGACAGATTCAGACTTCCTTGTTGTTGCTCTAATTTGAACTTGAAAATAGCCTTTTTAGATCTTGGGCTCCATATGAAAGTTGTAGGTCTATGTCTTAACTTTCCATCCATATAAAGCAGAACTAAATCTGAGATCTACAACTCCATATATGACCTAATTACCGAACAGTGTTCTGGTTTGGACTGCATCGACATCTCTTTTCTAAGTTTGACCATTTCTTTATCCTTTCAATTTCAGTTCTTAAATTCATCAATCAATCCTTTCATTTATGTGATAGGCCTGCATTTAAAATGAACATTTACAATAAATTAAAGGTATCTTATATTATTAGATATATTATTATAAAACATGTTTTAGTTAAAGAGTTATTGATACTTCAAGTGCAGAATTATGATATAAAACTTTGATAAAAATACACTTTTAAGTATTTATTATTTATTAAATAAGACAAGTTTTTCATACCCAAATACCTTGGGTCTGGCATGATTGCTAATCCTAAGTCACTTAGGTTTAGACTCGCATGCTTGGATCTTCCAATCATACCATACTCGTGCACATAGATCTATAAAACTCGCAACTAAGTCTGACAACCGTGTCAAACCCATGCATTTGGGTTAAAAAAATTAATTTTTTTTAAAAGCATGATTAAATTGCAAAAAAAAAACACCGCCTCATTCAAGTAGGATTTTTCATTCATATCTTTTTTGTTTGTGTAACTTATTTTATAAATTTGTTATATTTGAAAAGAAAAGAATGGAAAAAATTATTGACTTCTAAGTGATTTATTTCAAATCTTTAAAACTAAACTTTTTTTTTTATATACATTGTGGATGAAAATATTATTTTTACATTTTCATTCAAGTGTTGGATAAGTTTTTAAAGGGTTCATGCTTTTTTAAATTTGAGATGTTGTTGTATGATTTAATTGTTAAAATTTGTTACAAAGAGAGTTTATTCTACATTATCACTAGTAAAGTATATACGAAAATTTGAAATATATGATTATAAAAAAAAAACTTTTGAACTTTTGAATTGATACATTGTATTAGAGGAAATGAAAATATTGTATATATAAAAGACTTATTGTTCTTTTGACCATCTTAATTTGTGCAATTTTATAGATGATTTCTTCACTAAAATTAGATATTAATAAAAAAAATCAAGTGAATTTTAGGAATACGTGTGACAACAATGTCAGACCCACATTTAGGCATGGCTACCATACCAGCAAAAAAGCCTTAAGTCAGGCATCCATATTAAGACTAAGCTACTTGGGTCTAGCATGCTTAGGTTCGACATTCGAAAAAAGGTATAAGGGTTTGATATGAATGTTAGGCCTTTTGGGTCAAAAATAAAATAAAATAATATTATAAAATAACAGTGAAAAACAAACCTAAATCTATATTTTAAAATTTTAAAAATCAATTAACTAGTTTTACTGAACTAGAAAAGAAGGGAATAAGTTATAATTAACACTTTCAAGCCTATTTTTTGCTATTTAAGTATAGTTTTTAGACTCAGCCTAGCATAGTGGGTCAACTTGGGACTTAGGTGACCTAGCAGCTTTTCTTCAGATGTGTTTTTCCCCTAGCTAGAGATAATTTTTTTTTTTAAATTGGTTACTAAAACATATCAAAGTTCACTATATAAATACTAGAAGAATATTTTGCTTTTTCAATGTGAGATTTGAAACCCATTAATTGATATACCTTATGTTCATAAGAAAAAAAGTTATGTTTTTTCAATGTGAGATAAAAAAAACTTATGAAATAGTCTTTTAACTTATATCTACATGGATTGTTTTTTAATTTTTTCATATGCAATATTAAAACCTTAAAATGTTTTTAAAATTTCTCCAAGTTGACTTATGTCAAGCCAGGCCTAAAATAATTTGAGACCTATGCTTAGGTTTGACATCTATGTCAAGCACACACGCCTTAGGTTTGGAAACCACGCCAAACAAAACATCTTGGGTCTGTCAATTATGTCAAGCCTAAGTGTCTTGGATTTGGCAACCATATTTATTATCAGACCTAGTGATGCAAACCTCATGATCACATGGTCACGCAACCCACACGTAAAGATGTCAATTCCTGGAAAGTCATGTAAATCAGGTTTGATAGAAGTGTGACACAAAGATAACTTGTACTTAGGCACCAGCACTATGAAAAACAGAAAACCCCCACCCTACGAATATTGATTCGCGAATGAGAAGTATAAAGATGACGCCACGAAGATAATTGTTTTTCGATAAGTCATTTTCAGTTCGTTAGAGAACCAAGGAAGGAAGATTATCCCACCAACTCACAATAAGTGCAACAAAGAAGTTTTATTGATCTGAATAGTCTTTTTTACTTGTGTGGTTATGCCTCTATTTATAGTGACTAGACTTAAAGAAACCCTAATGGACCTCTCTTAGGTGGACTTATATAAAGCCCACTTACAATTGACCCAAATAAGTAATAATAACCCAAAAACTAAGAAGAAAATTCTAAAAAATACTAAAAATCCGAAAATACCATCCTAGATAAGCTAGAATCAGATTTGTCACCCTTGAGAAGTCCCAAACAAAATTGAAAAAATCTGATTTGGAAAATTTATGTTGCTGATTTAATTACTTTCCTTCCTAAATGATGAAAAGCATTAAATAGTTCTCCCCTCTTTATGAATAAGCTATGACCAACTTCCTAGAATAAATTGCTAATTCTTTAATTCTTTTAGTATTAGAAAAAGACATGCCTAACAAGGCTGGTATTGGGCCGGACACATCAACCCCTTGTTCCACATGAATTGGGCTTTTCTTGGACCTGAATTAAATGAATTAAAGGCTGTCCTTCATGCTCCTTAAATGTCCCAAGCCCCTCTAGGTCTATTTTGTTCCATATGTTCTGAACAAGCCCATTCAATGCTTCTTTAAGCTTCTTAGCCCTACCTCTTGTGATTGGCCCAATTGGCACCTCCAATGGGTTGTTGGCATGATTACGCTTGGTGTTAGGTTGATCCGCATCACCTAGGCACGGGTTGGCATGGTTGTTTAACCCAAGTTGCTTGAGTTTGGCAATGACACATCTAAAAAATTGATGTCTTCTCCCAGGTGTAGGAGTGTCATAATAATAAATAACCCAGCAAGACTGAGGTCGAATCATAGGGAGGTTAATTGTATAAATTACAGATAACAATAATACAACAACAACAATAAGAAAAACTACAACAACAACAATAGCAATAACAATAATAATAAAGAAAGAAAGAAAGAAAGAAAGAAGAAAAAGATGAAAACTTTGAGATGAAACATTAATGTAAGGATTAAACAATTATAATAACAAATCTCAAGGTTAGAAGTTCCAGTAATTATATGTCTAATAAGTATAGTATAAACTCTTATTATTCAATTGGAAACCACACAAAAAGGAAGTTTCAATTAGATTATAGATTGTTAACATGATTACATTAGTCATCTTAGTTGATTAATGATAATACTTGTAAATCTCGTCAAGCATTCATGATTATAACTTATGTTAACAACAAATCAAGTTCATTTTATATCTCAGATGTTGGTTATACCATACAATATGGACTATGAAAGTGCCAAGCATTTGTTGTACCAATTGTTATACAACATAAATCAAGATTAATCATTTAACTATAGACTTGCACAATGGATTTCCCAAGCTTTGAAAGCTTGAGATGGGGCTAATGTTGTCTTTTCATAAAAAGTTGAATTATCATTTTACCATATGGATGAAAAAATTAAAACCCTGGTTGTAAGGGTATTTTAATATTTTTATAGGCTCATTAGTTATTAAACATTTGAATGGGGGTATGGTAATCTTTTCACAATTATTTGCTTAGTAAAAATTATATTTAACCCCTAAGATTAACAAAATTAAGACTTGTTGCCTAGGGGTTTTTTGACTTTTCACAAACTGTTAAAGACTTAAAATACATATTTAGCATTGAAAAAAGAAAAAAAGCTTTGTATACAGGGATATTTTTGTTCTTTCACACAACTTTTTATGTAATTTTCAATAATCATGGAGACATTTTTGTATTTTGATATTGTTTTATTATTTTTAAATTTTAAAAGTTGTGATGGACTCATGTTTACTTCGGTTTGACAAACAAGTAACACCTAAATTACTTGGTTGTCAAACCAAGTAACATGGGTTTAACATGTTTGCCTACATAGTTCTGACAAACATGCTAGACCTAAGCATCTTTTGACATGACTGTTATACCCAAGGCTTCACGTATGGAATGACTATCAGACCCAAGTCGATTGGGTTTGGCAAGGCTACATGTAAAACCCCAGTCAAAATACTTTAAAAAAGAAGAAGAAGAAAGAAGTGAGACAATTGGAAAACTTGAGAAAAGAGAGATAGATAAGTTTAGTTAAAATAAAGAGTAAGAAATTAGCCAAAGGCTAAAAAAAGAATTTAACGAGGGGGATTTTGATATCATGAATTTAAAGAAATTAAAGGACCTAAATAAAACAAAAAAAAATAAAAGTCTCCTCTTAAAGGAGGCTAACAGTTAGAAAGGGAAAACATTCCCCCATCTCCTTCTTTCCTACTAGATAATCACCAACCCACCTTGTATGCCACCATTTACCCTTCCTAAAGTGTGAAAAACAAAGAGAGATGAGAGTTAAAAACATGCAAGGAGTAACTAAAATGTGAAAAACAAAGAGAGATGAGAGTTAAAAACATGCAAAGAGTAACTAAGGTTTACCAAGAGAAGAAAAAGGATGTCAATTGAAGAAATAGAAAAAATTATGAAAAAGGAAATAGGAGAAGAAAAGGATGTGAAGAAGGATTTCAGAGACCAAAAGCATAAACTCAAGTATTATAAACACTTCCTAATTGACATTGTAAGTGAAATCCTTAAATTTTAGAGTTTGTCTGTTAGGGTTTTTAAATAAGGAAAAAGAGGAAAAATTCATAAATTATGCACTTAGAAGATAAATTGTTTAATAAAATGACATTATTATTCAAGATTTAAGAAGATATTAGGATGGGAAAAAGGCCCTTGGATTCAGCCAAATGAAAGAAAAGAGTAACAAAAGACTTTCTTCAACACAAATGTGCAAATACTCAATGTTTAATTAGTTACATTATTTTGATAAATTGATAATTTTAATGTTTAGCGCAATATTTAAATTGTTATTGATTTTAATGTTCCTATTTTATGTTCACGAATGAGATACATAAGATTGCTTGAATTGAATATGAGCGGATTGCTAATAGTAGAAACATGTACCAAAATAGAAGATAATGAAGTAAAACGATTATTCCTTAATTTTTGGCTAAGATTATTACAAAGAAAAGAAGGGGGATAATTTGTTTAAATTTGAGTTTTTACTAAAAGTTATCAAATCTTGAATTTCATCATGTTAGAATGATTGACATGACCAAAAGATTGATGTCTTCTTTCAAGTGCAAGAGTGTCGAAGTAATAAATCACCTAGTAAGACTAGAGTCGAACCATAGAGAGGTTAATTGTGTAAATTATAAACAACAATAATAATAACAGTAGTGGTGGTTGTCGTAGTAGTAGTAATAAAAAAGAAAAAGAAAAAGAAATTGATGAGAACTTTGAGATAGAAGATCAATGTAAGGATTAAACAATGATAACAATAAATGTCAAGGTTAGAGGATCCACTAATGGTATGTCAAACAAGTATAGTATAAACTTTTTTTATTCAATTAGAAACCACACACAAAGAAGGTTCCAATCAGATTATAAATTGTTAACATGATTATATTAGTTATCTTATTCAATTAATGTTAATACTTGTAAATACTGTCAGACATTCATGATTATAACTTATGTTAACAACAAATCAAGTTCTTTTCATAGCTCAAGTGTCAGTTATACCATACAGTATGGGCTATGAAAGTGCTAAGTATTTATTGTACCAAGCATTATACAATATAAATCTAGATTAGTCATTTAATAAGCAAAGTATTAAAGAGTGAACAAGATAACAAATACAAAACATGTTAGTATCAAACATTAAAGTCCATGTTAAGTTTACACTATACTTATTTTAACACCATTAGTGTAACCTTTTCACCTTGACATAATAAACTTAGCTAAACATAATGAAAGAAACAAAAATAAATAAATAAGATAAGAACATAAATAAGATAAAAGTTAGCTAAGTAAAGGAAAGGAAATGAAAGGTATAAACATGATTTAATGAAAGTAAAGCATAAACATCACAAAAAATACAAAAAGAGAAAGCAAGAGTATGATCTTGATCTAGAAATCAAGATGCTTAAATGTATAGAAAATGTCTCCTTTTATAGGCTAAAATTGAAAACTATTGATTTAATGACTAAATGACGAGTGGGTGGTCACCTCTTGACGTCGTGACAATCTTTATCTTCTCTTATCTGCCTAAAATATCATTAATAATTTCTAATTGGAACCACTTGAAAAGATGAAAATTGTAGAAAATTGTCTCAGCTTTTTAGGAAAAAAAAGGTCATGTGGATTTTTAGAACTCCATATATGAGCCCAACACTAAACAGTGTTTGTGCTACAGGACAAATTCGAACTTCTTTGTTGCTGCTATAATTTAGAATTGAAAATGATCTTTTTAAAACTAGACCTCCACATAAAAGTTATAGGCCTATGTCTTACCTTTCTAAGATGTACAGCTCTAGATACGACCCAATTATTGAATAGTGTTCTGGTTTGGACTACAACAACATCTCTTTTCTGAGTTTGGTCATCTCTTTGTCCTTTTAATTTTAGTTACTAAACTCATCAATCAATCCTTTTATTTATGTAATTGACCTGCATTTAAAATGAACATTTACCATAAATTAAAGGTATTTTATATTATTAGATATGTTATTATAAAACATGCTTTAGGTAAGGAGTTATTGATACTTCAAGTACAAAATGATGATATAAAACCTTGATAAAAATATACTTTTAAGTACTAATTAGTTTCTCATGATTTTTAAGTGAAAGTAGGAATTTGTCTTTTGAAAAAGTTTGTTCTATGAAAAGATAAAAACTTTTTTAAAAACTGTTATTGCATTTTGATTCCAATCATGAATGAATCCTGGTTTCAAACTTTTTAGTCATGTTCTAGCTTTATCTTTTAATGAAAAAGAAAAAAGCTTTAATATGATGGTGTTTGTGTTATAATTTGAGTCATTATAGGTTTTACGGACGTCTTCAAATTTCCTTAAATGTAATTATGGATTTTCTCAATCTAAGCCATGAAAAAAAGATAAAAGTTGAATAATGTCCGGTTTAAAATTAAAATGAGATGCATCTAGGGGAAAAACTATACATGATAGTTTACTTGTTCTTGTAAGATTCATATGATTTCTCAGTATTCTTACATGGTTATTCTTGTTATTCTTATTATGAAGCAATTGATTATCTTCTTCAGGCATATTTTCTGAAAGTAACAAGGATACCTTAGAAAGTCTACCACTTAATGTACATGACCACATTCTCATACATGTGTAAGAATAGAATAAAAGGAAGAAGAAAAAAAAAAGAAACATAACAAAAAAAATTAGATAAAAAAAGTGAAAAAAAAACAATGTTATTTGATGCAGTTGTCATTCAATATCAAATACTTATTTTTGAGAGAAAATGAAATATTTCCGGTAATAATCTCTTCTAAACTTAATGCACATCAAGAAGGTAAGTTATTACAAACTCTAAAAATACACAAAAATGGATTAGGACGGACCTAGCTGATATAAAATAAATTAGTCCTTTGATTTGTACATACAAAATTTATTTTGAGAAAAATGCTAAACCCTCTAAGAAAATACAATGGCGGTTCAATCCTAATATCAAAGTAGTGAAAAATAAAGTCATTAAGCTTCTAGATAATGAAATCATTTATCCTATTTCTAACAGCAAATAGGGAAGTCCTACCCAAGTTGTACCTAAAAAGTCTGGAGTCACTGTGATAACAAATAAGAACAATGAGTTAATTCTCATTAGAACTATTACTGGTTGACGCATGTGCATTGACTTTAATTTACCTTTCATACATCAAATCCTAGAAAGATTTATAGGTTATGAATTTTATTGGTTCCTAGATGGCTATTCAAGTTACAACCAAATTGAAATTGCATTGGAAGATTAAGAGAAGACTACTTTTACATATCAATTTGATAATTTTGCATATTGAATGATGTCTTTTGGATTATGTAATGCATCAGCCATGTTTCAAAGATACATGCTCAGTATATTTAGTGATATGGTTGAATATTTTCTTGAGATTTTTATGGATGATTTTTTTTATTTTTGGCGATCATTTGATGATTGTTTGACAAACTTAGAAAAGGTTTTGAACTTGAACATAAAGCTTATTGGGCTATTAAAGCTTTCAATTTAAATCTTGATAATTTTAATCAACTGCGAAAATTACAATACATAAGCTTAAAAAAAATAAAAAATGATGCATATGAAAATTCAATAATTCATAAAGCAAGAATAAAAAAGTTTCATGACAAGAAAATACTAAGAAAAACTTTCAATGTTGGTAAAAAAAGTCTTGCTTTATAATTCTCGTCTCAATTTATTTCCTGGAAAACTAAGATCAAGATGGAGCGGTCCTTTTATTGTGAAACATGTGTATCCATATGGAGCCTGTGATATCGAGAATCCAAAGAATGTAATGTTTTCAAGGTAAAGGGACATCGTTTGAAAGTTTACTTTCATAATTTTTCAATTAAAAATGACTCTATTGAATTGGGTGATCTTGTATATAAAGATTGATTTTTTTCCTCACAATGTTTTTGTGTTTTTTTTAGTGATTTTTGCTAATTTCTCTTATCTTAGTCAAATGACAGATAACGGTACTCCATGACTTAAGTCGGTTCTTTCAGTTTTCCATAATAACTAATATCTATGTATATATTTGTGCAATTCTTTGAATCTCTTTTCCAATTCTCATTTGAAAATAGACATTAATCTTGAACAATTAAAAAAGTATTTTCCCACTCTATCTTAGAATACGATTAAAAAAATTTACCGTGCTAGTTGTGCAAGATTGAGATTGTTAATGAATCATGGAATTCCTAAAGATATTCACTACTTGGTTGAAGTAAAGGTTCGATTATCAGGTGAGTCCTTTAATTCTTTCATTTCACACATGCCTAGAATAAGTAAAAGCACTTTTGCAAAGAAACATCATGCAAAACGACTAAAAGTCTGTTATCGATGTGCTAGATAGACTTGTTTAGAAATAGTATCTATAAATTGTGAAGATAAAATACAATTCATTAAGGATGACTTAAGTAAAAAGTCTTTACATAATCTTCTATTAACTTTTGAGACGCATCCTAATAGAGATGTGCATCGTGCAATTCATGATTTAGCCCTATCTTCATAAAAAAATATGATCGACTTACTTTTGGGAATCTGACTAAAAAAAACCATGTTTGCCACTTTTTAAGAAAACTATATGGGAAGCCTATTCCCGACCTATAGAGGGCGTTTACGCCATTCATAAATGTAAAACCAAGGGAAGATGTGAACCACAATCACAACTTTTTCAAAACAAATAAATCAAAAGAGAGAGAGGTGTGAAACTCTAGCTAGCCTATATATAGGTAATATAATTGTCTTTTCAATTTCTCATTTATAAAATCCTCTCTTCCTTTCTTTCATTTCTACTCAAACCATAAATTTAACAAATATAGAAGTGTATAGAAATGACAAGTTTCTTGGGTCATCACATAAGAAATATTTGAGTTTTCGGTGGATCTAGTCCTAGAAAAGAAAAGGAGTTTTTAGAATCAGCAAATCATCTTGGCAAGTGCTAGCTAAGAGAAAGATATATGGGAGAGGCAGTCTTGTGATTAGTACTTAAAAGTGTATTTTTATCAAGATTTTATAACATTATTTTGCACTTAAAGTATCACTAACACCTTAACTAAAACATATTAAATATTCATTTTAAATACAAGCCTATCACATAAATAAAAGGATTGATTGATAAATTTAAGAACCTAAATGGAAAGGACAAAAAGATGGTCAAACTTATAAAAGAGATGTTGGTGTAGTTCAAACCAAAACACTGTTCAGTAATTAGGTCGTATTTGGAGTTGTAGATCTTGGATTTAGGTCTACTTTATATGGATGAAAAGGGAAGACATAGGCCTACAACTTTCATATGGAGCCCAAATTTAAAAAGGCCATTTTCAGGTCTACTACCCGTGTACTATTCAATATTTGACGCATATCTGAAGTTCTAGAAGTCCAAATGACCTCTAATTTTTTTTTTGCAAATTTGAGACAATTTCCTACAACTTTCATGTTTTCAAATGATTTCAATTCTAATGTTATCAATGACAGTTTGGGTAGACAAGAGAAGATAAGGATTGTCACCAACTCAAGAATTTGTCACCCACTCATCAATTAGTCATCAAATCAACAGTTTCTAATTTTAGCCTATAAAAAGAGGCATTTGCCATGCATTTAGGCATCTTAGTTTCCAGATCAAGATCATACTCTTGTTTTCTCTCTTTGTATTTTTTGTAATGTTTATGCTTTGCTTACATTAATATCAAGTTTATATCTTTCATTTCCTTTCCTTTACTTAGTTAACTTTTATCTTATTTATATTCTTATTTTGTTTATTTTTTTTTGTTTCATTATGTTTAGCTATGTTTATTATGTCAAGGTGAAAAGGTTACACTAATAGTATAAGAATAAGTATACTGTAAACTTAATATGGACTTTAATGTTTGATATTAACATGTTTTGTATTTGTTATCTTGTTCACTCTTTAATACTTTGCTTGTTACATGACTAATCTAGATTTATGTTGTATAACGCTTGGTACAATAAATGCTTGGCACTTCATAGCCCATATGTATGGTATAACTGACACCTAAGCTATGAAAGGAACTTGATTTGTTATTAATATAAGTTATAATCATGAATGCCTGATGAGATTTATAAGTATTAGCACTAATCGAATAAAATACCTAATGTAATCATGTTAACAATTTATAATCTGATTAGAACCTCCTTTGTGTGTGGTTTCTAATTGAATAATATGAGTTTATACTATACTTGTTTGATATGCCATTAGTGGATCCTCTAACCTTAACATTTGTTGTTATCATTGTTTAATCGTTATGTTAATCTTCCATTTCAAACTTCTCATCAACTTCTTCTTCTTTTTCTTCTTCTTCTTCTTTACTACTATTATTATTATTATTATTATTATTATTATTATTATTATTATTATTATTATTATTATTATTACTACTACTATTGTTGTTGTTTATTGTTGTATTATTGTTATCTATAATTTATACAATTAACCTTCTTGTGGTTCGACCCCAATCTTGTTAGGTTATTTATCACTTCGACACTCCTGCAGTTAGTAGAAGACATCAATCTTTTGGTTGTGTCATCTTAGGTTATAGAAGGTGTGTCAATAACTGCATTTTTAGGAGATAGTCAAGTTTTAGGAGTCAGTCAAGTTTTAGGAGTCATCTCCAAAGCTTTAGCACAAGAAGACATCATTGAAAAAACAATTAGAGAGGAACTACAGGTCTCCACATTATCTACTCGAATGAATGCAATGTTCAACCATGATGATGCCTTCATTGCCTTACTAGGTGGTCTAGGCATATTAGAAAAGATCTTTTATATTTTCTCTTGTGCCCAACTACGCATTCACCATAAACTCATATGTCTATTAAATATTAATGGTTATTATGATAAGTTGTTGTTGTTTCTTCATCATATTATGGAATAGGAATTTCTAACATCTTCAGCATGACAAATCATAATCTCTGCTGCTACTGCTGAATAATTGATTGACCAACTATAATATTTCATTCTTGTAATTAATCCCTCCATGAGTCGCATAAATTAGTCATCTAAAAAAAGTTATAAAAAGCTTAGATTGGATTTGAGTCTTCATTTGTGAATCTTTGTGTCTTTTGATTTTATTATTGTGTTTTGTTGTTTCTTATTTTTGTTTAGGTGTTTTTAGGTTTGTCAGTGTTTGGTGTTTCAGGTGATGTCTTCTATACTATATCTTTCTACCTTAGAACATTGAGGACAATGTCTCGTTTTGGTTAGGCGGAGAGGCTAGTAATTGATAAACAAAATAAAATTATGGTTAGGCGGAGAGGCTAGTAATTGATAAACAAAATAAAATTAACTATGTTTTTTATTTCATAAAGCATGTGTAAAATTATTGTTACTAAGATGGTAGAGTAAATGAACACTTTTATTAAAATGACTCTTGAGACATATCTTAGTAACCATTTTTAATAAGGTCTATCATAATACCTTTTGAAATATTCTGGTTTTAAAAAGGCTATTTTCAAGTCCAAAAAATAGCAACAACGAAGAAGTCTGAATTTGTCCCGTAGCCCGAACACTATTCAGTGTTTGGCCCATACTGAAGTTCAAAAAGTCCAAATGACCTCTATTTTTTTAGGAAAGCTAAGATAATTTCCTACAACTTTCTTGTTTTCAAGTGATTTTAGATCTGATGTTATCAATGATGCTTTTGGTAAATAAGAGAAGATAAGGACTATCATCAAGTTAAAAGTTGGCCAACCCACTCATTATTTATTCATTAAATGAATATTTCCTAATTTTGGTCCATAAAAGGAGGTATTTGCCATGTATTTTGGCATATTAGTTTCCAATCAAAATCATGCTCTTACTTTCTCTCTTTGTATTTTTGTACTTTTTAAGTTTTGCTTTCATTAATATCAAGTTCATGCCTTTCATTTCCTTTCCTTTACTTCGTTAACTTTTATCTTATTTGTTGATGCGAACCTCGTGATCACATGGTCACGCAACCCACACGCAAATACGCCAATTCCCAGAAAGCCAAGTAAATCAGGTTTGATAGGAGTGTGACACAAAGATAACTTGTATCTAGGCACCAGCACTATTGGAAACGAAAAACCCCCACCCAACGAATATTGATTCGCGAACAAGAAGTATAAGGATGACGCCATGAAGACAGTTGTTCTTCGATAAGTTGTTTTTCAGTTCATTAGAGAACTATGGAAGGGAGATTACCTCACCAACACATACACACATAAAGTGCGGCAAATAAGAAGTTTTATTAATCTGAATAGTCTTTTTCTTACATGTTTGGTTATGCCTCTATTTATAGTGATTCTGGACTTAAGAAACCCTAATGGACCCCCCTTATGTGGACTTATATGTAGCCCACTTACAATTGACCCAACCAAGTAATAATAACCCAAAGACTAAGAAGAAAATAATAAAAATATAAAAAAACAAAAATTACTATCCTAAATATGCTAGAATTAGATTTGTCACCATTAAGAAGTCCCAAATAGACTAGAAAATCTGATATGAGGATAGAATGCATTATAAAGTCTTCTTTTCTTTTGTAGCTCGGATGAATAAGGAATCCTTGTAAGAAAAGGATTTTGAAACATTAATGAATCCTTGCCACACTTGGAGATTTTATTGCAGCTCATTGAAAATCTTTGTGGAATTAGAAAATTTCCAAAATAAGCTGGCACATCCTTTTAGAAAAAGAATCCTAGCCAAATAGGAAGTCCACAAGTCAACAGGAAGTAAATAACAAAATTCGTAAAGCCTTTGTTGACCCATATGGAGATGCCTTCCCAAGCTCCGATTGATCTGAAATTTTAACCCAAGGTAATACAATATGTCAAGAGACTCCACGTAAACTTTCAGCTCGATCCAACAGTTTGATTGAGAATTATGACCCTTGCCATAAAACTAGATAGTTGTAGATTTTACATCAAAATCCAAATTTGACCTTGCTTGGATCGTATCATTTGTATTCTTATTTTGTTTATCTATTTTTTTCTTTCATTAAGTCTAGTTCAGTTTATTATGTCAAAGTGAAAAGGTTACACTAATGGTGTAAGAATAAGTATAGTGTAAACTCAACATGGACCTTAATATTTGATTGACACGACTAAAAGATTGATATTTTCTCCCACGTGCAGGAGTGTCGAAGTAATAAATAACCTGGCAAGATCGGATCGAACCACAAGAAGGTTAATTGTACAAATTATAAACAACAATTATAAACAACAACAATAGTAACAAGAACAACAACAATAATAGCAGCAATAATAATAATACTAGTAATAGTAATAGTAATAATAATAACAATAATAAAGATAAAGAAGGAGAAGAAGAAGAAAAGGATGAGAACTTTGAGACGGAATATTAATGTAAGGATTAAACATTGATAATAATAAATGTCAAGGTTAGAGGTTCCACTAATGATATGTCAAACAAGTATAGTATAAAATCTTATTATTCAATTGGAAACTATACAAAGGAGGTTCCAATCAGATTATAGATTGTTAACATAATTATATTAGTCATCTTATTCGATTAATGCTAACATTTGTAAATCTCGTCAAGCATTCATGATTATAACTTAGGTTAACAACAAATCAAGTTCCTTTCATAGTTAAGGTGTCGGTTATACCATACAATATGAGTTATGAAAGTGCCAAGCATTTGTTGTACCAAGTGTCATACAACATAAATCAAGATTAGTCATTTAACAAGCAAAGTATTAAAGAGTGAACAAGATAACAAATACAAAACATGTTAGTATCAAACATTAAAGTTCATATTAAGTTTACACTATACTTATTCTTACACTATTAATGTAGCCTTTTCACGTTGACATAACAAACTTAGCTAAAAATAATGAAAGAAAGAAAAATAAATAAACAAAATAAGAACATAAATAAGATAAGAGTTAACTAAGTAAAGGAAAGGAAAGGAAATGAAAGACATAAACTTGATATTAATGAAAGCAAAGCATAAACATTACAAAAAATACAAAGAGAGAAAGCAAGAGCATGATCTTGATCTGGAGACCAAGATACCTAAATGTATGGCAAATACCTCCTTTTATAGGCCAAAATAGAAAACAATTAATTTGATGACTAATTGATGAGTGGGTGACCAACTCTTGACTTGGTAACAATCCTTATCTTCTCTTGTCTGCCCAAAATGTCATTGATAACTTCAAACTTGGAGCCATTTGAAACATGAAAGTTGTAGAAAATTGTCTCAGTTTTCTTATGAAAAACTTGAGGTCATTTGGACTTCTATAACTCTATATATGGGCTAAACACTGAACAGTGCTCGTGTTGGAAGATAAATTCAGACTTCTTTGTTGTTGCTACAATTTAGAATTGAAAATGACCTTTTTAAGTCTTGGGCTCCTATAAAAGTTGTAGGCCTATGTCTGACCTTTCCATCCATATAATGTAGACCTAAATCTGAGATTTACAACTCTAGATATGACCCAATTACCGAACAGTGCTCCAGTTTGGATAACAACATCTCTTTTCTAAGTTTGGCCATCTCTGTCTTTTCAATTTTAGTTCTTAAATTTATCAGTCAAACTTTTTATTTATGTGATAGACCTGCAGTTAAAATGAACATTTACCATAAATTAAAGGTATCTTATATTATTAGATATATTATTATAAAACATGCTTTAGTTAAGGAGTTATTGATACTTCGAGTGCAAAATGATGATATAAAACCTTGATAAAAATACACTTTTAAGTACTAATCACACCCCCCCCAACTAGCTTATTATTAATCTCTAGTAATCAAAGCATTAAAATAGAAAAAAAAAACAATTTGCAAATTCCACAAAGTAAGGAATTCATCATTCAACTTCCATTAATCTATCCAGATAAACAAACTCTCATTAAATTTATATATCTACTCAATACCTCTTAACAACCTATTAATAAACTTTTTTTTTGTGCTCAATAGATCAACACATAATTATAGGGTTTTTCTTAAAAGAAAACAAAATTTTTTTATTCTAATGTTTAAGGTTAACTTCCTTGGGTTGGGATTAATATTTTTTTTCCTTTTTTTTTTAATATATATACATATAACTTAAAACATCATGCATCTTTAACCCATATAACCAGCTTTCGGCTAATAACTCCCAGACCAGTTGGTCTTATGGCATTAAGTGTTGAGACACCCCTATAAGTTTAGTGACTCGGGTCCCAGATACTGATACGTAGATAGTGCAATGTTTGATTCCCTTAAGCTTTTCTTCTCAACCCATGTAACAAGCATTGGGCCAATAGCTCTGAAATCAGTTGACTTTATGGTATTAGGTGTTAAAACACCCCTTCAGGCTTAATTCCTTAGGTTAGGGAGGCTACGAAACAAAACTTATCTATATTATTATTGTTATTATTTACTCTTTTTTTTGTTTTTTAAATTATATACTATCTATTTTTCATAGTTGTTACCTTTAATAAAAAAACATAAATAATATAATAATCCAATGTGGAACCCACAATCATATGTTAAAGTGTGTGTGTGTAAATTAAGGTTTAAGAATACATGTTAAATGAGTTTATGAGCAGAATTAAGTGATAACAATGCGAGAGTTTGTAAATCTGAATATTTCAAGAAGTATTATGATAGGCCTTATTAAGAATAGTTCTAAGAGTCATAAAAAGATCTCATTTACTCTGTCATCACAGTAACAACAATTTTCCACATGCTTTATAAAATGAAAAATAATTTTTTTTTATCAACTACTACCTTCTCTCCCCAACAAAAACGAGACATTCTCCTCAATGTTCTAAGGTAGAAAGATAGAGTATAGAAGATATCACCTGAAATAATAAACACTAACAAACCTGAAACACACTGAAACAAAAATAAGAAATAACAAAACACAATAATAAAAGCAAAAGACATAAAAATTCATAAATGAAGACTCAAATTTAATCTAAGCTTTTTACGGCTTTCTTTAGATGTTCAATTTATGCGGCTCATGAAGAGATCAATTACAGGAATAAAATATTATAGTGGGTCAATCAATTGTTCAGCACTAGCAGCAAAGATTATGATTTGTTGTGCAGAAGATGTTAGAAATTCCTGTTCCAGAACATGATCAAGAAAATACAACTTGTTATAATAACCATTAACATTTAACAAATCTATGAGTTTATGGTGAATGTTTAGTTGGGCCCAAAAGAAAATATGAAAGAGCTCTTCCAATGTGCCTAGACCACCAGGTAAGGCAATGAAGGTATCAACATGGTTAAACATTGCATTCATTCGAGCAGACATTGTGGAAACCTATAGTTCCTCTCCAATTGTTTTTCCAATGATGATGTCTCCTTGTGCTAAAGTTTCAGGGATGACCCTTAAAACTTGACTACCTCCTAAAAGTACAGCTTTTGACACACCTCCTATTAACCCCAGACTACCTCTCCCATACACTAAATGAATCTTTCTCTTAACTAGCACCTGACCAAAATGATTTGTTGATTCTATAAACTTTTTTTTTCAAGACTAGATCCATCGAAAGCTTAAATATTTCTTATGTGATGACCTGAGGAGCTTGCCATTTCTACACACTTTTATATTTATTGAATGTATTTGTTGAGTAGAAATGAAAGAAAGGAAGAAAAGATTTTATAGATGAAAAATTGAAAAGACCATCATACCACTTATATATAGGTCAGCTGAAGTCTCACACACACACTCTCTCTTTTTGTTTATTTATTATATTTTTTTTTTTGGAAAGCATGTGTATGTAGAGGTTATTGTGATTGTGCCTCACATCTTCCCTTGATTTTATGTTCAAGAACGGCTTAAACACCCTTTAGGGATCGGGGATAGGCTTCCCATCCAGTTTTCTTAAAAACTGGCAAACAAGGTGTTTTTTTAGTCACATTCTCAAGACTATGTCAAACATGTTTTTAATGAAAATGGGTTCATAAGTCATAAATTGCACGATGCTTATCTTGACTATGATGAGACTTAAGAGTCAATAGAAGATTATCTAAACTCTCTTTGTGTTTTGAGATAAATCCCACCTTTTGATAATTTTTAGAGGTTTTGTAGGATGCATGTAATTCCTTGAATATGGTGGGCCAGTAAAATCCACTTTCTAAGATTTCTATAGTCCTTTTTTTTATGAGAAATGATCCTTACGTGCCTTAGAGTGATAAAATTTAATGAAATTACTTTGAGATGGAATATTAACGTAAGGATTAAACAATGATAATAATAAATATCAAGGTTAGAAGATTCATTAATGGTATGTTAAACAAGTATAGTATTAACTCTTATTATTCAATTGGAAACCACACACAAAGGAGGTTCCAATTAGATTATAGATTGTTAACACGATTACATTAGTCATCTTATTCGATTAATGTTAATACTTGTAAATCGCATCAAGTATTCATGATTATAACTTATATTAACAACAAATCAAGTTCTTTTCATAGCTCAGGTGTCGGTTATACCATACAATATGGGTATGAAAGTGCCAAGCATTTGTTATACCAAGTGTTATACAACATAAATCAAGATTAGTAATTTAAAAAGCAAAGTATTAAAGAGTGAATAAGATAACAAATACAAAACATGTTAGTATCAAACATTAAAGTCCATTAAGTTTACACTATACTTATTCTTACACCATTAGTGTAACATTTTCACCTTGATATAATAAACTTAGCTAAACATAATCAAAGAAAGAAAAATAAATAAACAAAATAAGAACATAGATAAGATGAAAGTTAACTAAGTAAAGGAAAGGAAATGAAAGGCATAAACTTGAGATTAATAAAAGCAAAGCATAAACATTACAAAAAATACAAAGAGAGAAAGCAAAAGCATGATCTTGATCTGGAGACCAAGATGCCTAAATGCATGGCAAATGCCTCCTTTTATAGGCCAAAATTAGAAACTATTGATTTGATGACTAATTGATGAGTGGGTGACCAACTCTGGACTCGATGACAATTTTTATCTTCTCCTGTCTGCCTAAACCATCATTGATAACATCAAAATTAAAGCTACTTGAAAACATGAAAGTTGTAGAAAATTGTCTCAGTTTTCTTGTGTAAACAATTGAGGTTATTTGGACTTCTAGAACTCTATATATGGGCTAAACACTGAATAGTACTCATGTTGGAAGATAAATTCAGACTTCTTGTTGTTGCTACAATTTGGACTTGAAAATGACCTTTTTAAGTCTTAGGCTCCATATAAAAGTTGTAGGTCTATGTCTTACCTTTCCATCCAGATAAAATAGACCTAAATCTGAGATCTACAACTCCAGATATGACCCAATTACCGAACAATGTTCTAGTTTAGATTGTACCGACATCTCTTTTCTATGTTGGCCAACTCTTTGTCTAATTTTATTTTTTTAAATTTCTCAATCAATCCTTTCATTTTATGATAGACTTGTATTTAAAATGAACATGTACCATAAATTAAAGTATCTTATTATAAAACATGTTTTAGTTAAGGAGTTATTGATACTTCAAGTGTAAAATGATGATATAAAACCTTGATAAAAATGCACTTTTAAGTACTAATCACACACCCCAACTATCTTATTACTAGTCTCTAATAATTAAAACGTTAAAATAGAAAAACAATTTGCAAATTTCATAAAACAAGGTATTCATTATTTAACTTTCATTAATCTATCCAAATAAACAAACTCTCATTAAATTTATATATCTGCTCAATAGCTCTTAACAAGATATTAATAAACCTTTCTTTTGTGCTTCATATATCAACACATAATTATGGGGCTTTTCTTGGAAGAAAATAAAAAAAATTTGTTCTAATGTTTAAGGTTAACTTCCTTAAGTTGGGATTATTATTATTTTTTCTTTTTTTTTTAATATATATACATGTAACTTAAAACATTATGCATCTTTAACCCATATAACCAGTTTTCAGCTAATTACTCCCAGACCAGTTGGTCTTAGGGTATTAGGTGTTGAGACACCCTTACAAGCTTAGTAACTCTAGTCATAGATACTGATACGTAGATAGTGCAATGTTTAAGTCCTTTAAGCTTTTATCCTCAACCCATGTAACAAGCGTTAAGCCAATAGCTCCCAAATCAATTGACTTTAAGGTATTAGGTGTTAAAACACCCCGTCGGACTTAATTGCTTAGGTTAGGGAGGCTACGAAATCAAACTTATCTGTATTTTTATTATCATTATTTTTTTTTCTTTTTTTTGTTTTTTTTCAAATTATATACTATCCCTTTCCCTTAGTTGTTACATTTAATAAAAGAACATAAATAATGTAATAATTGAATGTGCAACCCACAATCATATGTTAAAGTGTGTGTGTGTGTGTGTAAATTAAGGTTTAAGAATACATGTTAAATGAGTATATTAGTAGAATTAACTAATAACAATGCGAGAGTTTGTAAACCTGAATATTTCAAAAAGTATTATGATAGACCTTATTAAAAATAGTTAGCAAGATTCGTCTCAAGAGTCATAAAAAAATATCATTTACTTTGTCATCATAGTAACAACAATTTTGCACATGGTTTAGAAATGAAAAATAATTTTTTTTATCAACTACTACCCTCTCTCCCCAACAAAAACGAGACATTGTCCTTAATGTTCTAAGGTAGAAAGATACAGTATAGAAGATATCACCTGAAATAACAAACACTAACAAACCTGAAACACACTAAAATAAAAATAAAAAACAGTAAAATAGAATAATGAAAGCAAAAGACACGAAGATTCACAAATAAAGAGTCAAATCTAATCTAACCTTTTTATGGCTTTTCTTATATGACCAATTTATGCGGCTCATGGAGGGATCAATTATAGGAATGAAAGATTGTAGTTGGTCAATTAATTATTCAGCAATAGCAGTAGAAATTATGATGTGTCATGTAGAAGATGTTAAAAATTCTTGTTCTAGAGCATGATCAAGAAAAGACAACAACTTATCATAATAACCATTAATATTTAACAGACCTATAAGTTTATGGTGAATGTGCAGTTAGGCCCAAGAGAAAATATGAAAGATCTCTTTCAATGTGCTTAGACCACCAGGTAAGGCAATGAAGGAATTAACATGGTTAAACATTGCATTCATTCAAGCAGATATTATGGAGACCTGTAGTTCCTCTCCAATTATTTTTCCAATAATTATGTCCCCTTGTGCTAAAGCTCCAGGGACGACCTCTAAAACTTGACTATCTCCTAAAAACACAACTATTGACACACCTCCCATTAACCCAACACTAAATGAATCTTTCACTCAGCTAGCACCTGACCAAGATTATTTACTGATTCTAAAAACTCCTTTTGTTTCCCAGGACTGGATCCACCCAAAACACAAACATTTCTTATCTAATGACTTGAGAAACTTTTCATTTCTACACACTTCTATTTTTGTTGAATGTATAGGTTGAGTAGAAATGAAAGGAAGGAAGAAAGGATTTTGTAGATGAGAAATTGAAAAAGCAATCATATCACCTATATATAGGCGAGCTGGAGTCTCTCTCTCTCTCTCTCTCACACACACACACTCTTTATTTATTTATTAAAAAAATATTAATGTATAGGTGGTTATGATAATGGCTCACATCTTTCCTTAGTTTTATGTCTAAGAACGGCTTAAACACCCTTTATGGGTTGGGGATAGGCTTCCCATCTAGTTTTTTTAAAAACTAGCAAACAAGGTCTTTTTTAGTCAGATTTTCAAGACTATGTCAAGCATGTTTTTTATGAAAATAGGTTCATAAGTCATGAATTGCACGGTGCTTATCTTGATTATGATGAGACTTAAGAGTCAATAGAAGATTATCTAAAGACTCTTTGTGTTTTGAGATAAATCCCACCTTTTGATAATTTTTAGACGTTTTGCGGGATGCATATGATTCCTTGAATATGGTGGGCCAGTAAAATTCACTTTATAAGATTTCTACAGTCCTTTTTTTTTACGAGAAATGATCCCTACGTGCCTTAAAGTGACAAAATTTAATGAAATTACTTACCTCATTATCGGGAATGCATTTTTAAAATATATGATTAGGATAATAATTGAATAAGTAAGGGTCATCCCAATAAAAATTTTGCACATTGCTAAAAAATTATTTTTTGTCTACGGTACTCCAATGAGATCGCAAAAATCCTGAAGCAAGAAAATTGATATTTTTAGCTAACCAAGGCATTGAACTAAGAGAAAATAAAGATTCATTAGGAAAGTAATCATCAATTGGTGTGATGTCGGGTGTCGAATCTATTGTCATTTTTTATAAAAGATTTGCATTAACATTTTTTGTGCCTTTTTCATCATTGATTTCTTCTTGATTAGTCATGGCATGAGAAAATGGAAGTGCTGGAGGGGAATCAATCTTTTCTTTGTAATATTCAGATTCAACCCATTCCTTACCCTTAGAGATTGATTAATTATCTTTCTTACAAGGTTCAAGAATTGGTTTTTGAATAACCTTACCACTACAAAGAGTGCTGACTGATTTTACTTGATCTATGTGTTGACTTCCAGGACTATTTGCATTTGCATTGTATTGCCCCTTGAGATTTTGCTATGGTTGAGATGGAAACTTACCTTTCTCTTGAAAACTTAGAGCAAATGTGAATTTTGCAAGAGTATCTTTAAAATATGTGATGTTTTGAGCAAATTGAGTGTTAATTGTCTCTTGCTTTTCAATAAATGCATACAATGTTTCCTTAAAATTTCTTATAGGAGGTGGAGCAGAAGGAGGTGCATATCCATGAAAATTTAAAAAATTGTTGTGTGTTTGAAACGGTAGTTGTGAAGTTTGTACATTGTTATTATCACTTTTCCAACTGAAATTTGGGTGATTTCTCCAATCAGGGTTATATGTTTGTGAGTATGGGTTGTGGTTGGCCCTTTGAAAATGGTTTAAAGCATGAGCTTCTTCATGGAGACATTCCTTAAAAGAAGGTAAGGTTGGACAGTTATTGGTTGAGTGTTCATTTGTTTCACATATTTGACACATAATGTTTTCAATAAATTTTAATTGACCACACTTTTTCAATTCTAGTGCCTCGACTTTTCTAGCTAAAAATGCAAACTTAGCTTGGAGGTCATGATCTTCTCTATGGTTGTACATACCTCCACTAGATGTATGAGGTTGAGTTTTACTCAGTACCTCATAAGTACCCGCGTTGTCCCAATTTTGAGCATTTTCAACTAACAAGTCTAACTACTCCATTACTTCATCAAGGTCTTTATCTTTAAAAGTTTCATTGCACATCAATTCAATAATTTGCCTATCTTTAGATGTTAACCCTTCATAAAAATGTGAAACCAATCTTCATATTTTAAAACCATGATAAGGGCAAGTATTAAGCAAGTCTTGAGTGAAAGTGGTGATTTATCTTTTAAAAAAGTTTATTCTGTGAGATGGGAAAAACTTCTTTAAAAATTGTTGTTGCATTTCATCCCAAGCAAGAATAGATCCTGGTCTCAAATTTTGTAGCCATGTTTTAGCTTTATCTTTTAATGAAAAAAGAAAAACTTGTCATGCTTTAATTTGAGTCATTATATGTGTTGCAAACCTCCTCAAATTCCCTTAAATGCAAGTATGAATTTTCCAAATCTAAGCCATGAAACGAAGGTAAAAGTTGAATAATGTCTGGTTTAAAATTAAAATAAGATGCATCGGGAGGAAAGACAATGCATGATGGTGCACTTATTCTTATAGGATTCATGTGGTCTCTAAGTGTTCTACCATGGTTATTCTCATTATGAAGTGATTGATTATCTTCTTCGGTCATATTATCTAAAAATGATGAGGATACCCTACAAAGTCTATCACTTCATGTATGTGACCACACTTTCATCTACGTGTAGGAATAAAATAAAAGAAAGAGGAAAACAAAAAAAAACAAGAGAAAAGAAACAAAGTTATATATAAGAAAAGTGAAAAGAGAAAATAGAATAAATACTATAATTTGTACAAGAACTTACCTCCCTAACAACGACGCCCAAAACTTGACACGACTAAAAGATTAATATCTTCTCCCAAGTATAGGAGTGTAGAAGTAATAAATAACCCGTCAAGGCTGGGGTCGAACCACATGGAGGTTAATTGTACAAATTATAAACAATAACAACAACAATAATATTAGTAATAATAATAACAATAGTAGTAGTAGCAATAATAATACTAATAATAATAGTGGTAGTAGTACTAGTAGTAGTAATATCATTAATAATAATAATAATAAAGAAAAAAAAGGAGAAGAAGAAGAAGATGATGGAAACTTTGAGATGGAATATTAACGTAAGGATTAAGCAATGATAACAATAAATGTTAAGATTAGAAGATTCACTAATAGTATGTCAAACACGTATAGTATAAACTTTTATAATTCAATTAGAAACCACACACAAAGGAGGTTCCAATTACATTATAGATTGCTAACATGATTACATTAGTCATCTTATTCGATTAATGCTAATACTTGTAAATCTCGTCAAGCATTCATGATTATAACTTATGTTAACAACAAATCAAGTTTCTTTCATATCTTAGATGTCGGTTATACCATACAATATGGACTATGAAAGTGCCAAACATTTTTTGTACCAAGTGTTATACAACATAAATCAAGATTAGTCATTTAACAAGCAAAGTATTAAAGAGTGAATAAGATAACAAATACAAAACATGTTAGTATCAAACATTAAAGTCTATATTAAGTTTACACTATACTTATTCTTACACCATTAGTGTAACATTTTCACCTTGACATAATAAACTAGTTAAACATAATCAAAGAAAGAAAAATAAATAAACAAAATAAAAACATAAATAAGATAAAAGTTAACTAAATAAAGGAAAGGAAATGAAAGGCATAAACTTGATATTAATAAAAGCAAAGCATAAACATTACAAAAAATACAAAGAGAGAAAGCAAAAGCATAATCTTGATCTAGAGACAAAGATGCCTAAATGCATGGCAAATGCCTCCTTTTATAAAGTCATTGATAACGTCAAAATTGAAGCCACTTGAAAACATGAAAGTTATAGAAAATTGTCCCAGCTTTCTTTTATAAACAATTCTAGTCATTTTGACTTCTAGAACTCCAGATATGGCCAAAATACTAAATAGTTCTCAGGCTGGAGGACAGATTGAGGCTTCTTTGTTGTTGCAACAATTTGGACTTGAAAATGGTCTTTTTAAATCTTGGACTCCATATGAAAGTTGTAGGCCTGTGTCTTACCTTTCCATCTATATAAAGTAGACCTAAATCTGAGATCTACAGCTCTAGATATGACCCAATTACCGAACAGTATTTCAGTTTAGATTGTACCGACATCTCTTTTCTAAGTTTGGTATTCTGTTTATCCTTTCAATTTCAGTTCTTAAATTCATCAATCAATCATTTCATTTATATGAGAGGCATGCATTTAAAATGAACATTTACTATAAATTAAAGGTATCTTATATTATTAGATACATCATTATAAAACATGCTTTAGTTGAGTTATTGATACTTCAAGTGCAAAATAATGATATAAAACCTTGATAAAAATGCACTTTTATGTACTAATCACTTACCACTACAAAATATGATGACTAATTTGACTTGATCCATGTGTTGACTTCCAAGATTATTTGCAGTTGCATTGTATTGCCCCTTAAGATTTTGCTATAGTTGAGATGGAAACTTACCTTTCTCTTGAAAACTAAGAGCAAATGTGAATTTTGCAAGAGTATCTTTAAAATATGTTATGTTTTGAGCAAGTTAAGTGTTAATTATCTCTTGCTTTTTAATAAATGCATACAAAGTTTTCTCAAAATTTCTTATAGAAGGTGGAGCACAAGGAGGTGCATATCCATGAGAATTTTGAAAATTATGGTGTGCTTGAAATGGTGGTTATGAAGTTTGTACAATATTATTATCACTCCTCCAACTAACATTTAGGTGATTTCTCTAACCAGAATTGTATGTTTGCGAGTATAGGTTATGATTGGCCGTTTGGAAACTATTTAAAGTATGAGCTTGTTTATGGAGGCATTCCTTAAACGAAGGTAAGTTTGGACAGTTATTGGTTGAGTGTTCATTAGTTTCACAGATTTGACACACAGTGTTTTCAACAGATTTTGATTAACCACTCTTTTTCAATTATAATGCTTTGATGTTTCTAGCTAAAGATGCAAACTTAGTTTAGAGGTCCTCATCTTCCCTAGGGTTATACATACCTCCACTACATGTATAAGGTTAAGTTTTACTTGATACCTCATAAGTACCCGTAGTGTCTCAATTTTTAGCATTTTCAGCTAACAAGTTTAAGTACTCTATTGCTTCATCAGGGTTTTTATCATTAAAAGTTCTATTGCACATCAATTCAACCATTTTCCTATCTCTAGGTGTTAACCGTTCATAAAAATATGAAACCAATCTGCATGTTTCAAAACCATGATGAGGGCAAGTATTAAGTAAATCTCGATACCTATCCCAACATTGGTAAAATGTTTCTCCTGATTTTTTAGTGAAAGTGGTGATTTATCTTTTGAAAGAGCTTGTTCTGTGAGATGGGAAAAACTTCTTTAAAAACTTCTATTGTATTTCATCCCAAGCACAAATGGATCCTGATCTCAAATTTTATAGCCATGTTTTAGCTTTATCTTTTAATGAAAAAGAAAAAAGCTTTTCATGCTTCAATTTGAGTCATTATATGTGTTGCAAACCTCCTCAAGTTCCCTTAAATACAAGTATGGATTTTCCAATTCTAAGCTATGAAAAGAAGGTAAAAGTTGAATAATACTTGATTTAAAATTAAAATGACATGCATCGAGAGGAAAAACTATGCATGATGGTGCACTTGTTCTTGTGGGATTCATGTGGTCTCTAAGTGTTCTACCACGGTTATTCTCATTATAAAGTGATTAATTATCTTCTTTGGCCATATTTTCTAAAAATGATGAGGATATCCTATAAAGTCTACCATTTGATGTACGTGACCAGACTCTCATTGACATATAGGAATAGAATAAAAGAAAAAAATAAAAAAAATAAGATATAAGATACAAGAAACAAAGTTATATACAGAGAAAAGAGAAAATAAAATAAACACTGTAATTTGTATAAGAACTTACCTCCCTGGCAACGACGCTAAAAACTTGACAAGACTAAAAGATTGATATCTTCTTCAAAGTGCAGAAGTGTCAAAGTAATAAATAAGCCGACAGGACCGGGATCGAACCGCATGGAGGTTAATTGTACAAATTATAAACAACAATTATACACAACAACAATAGTAACAACAACAACTACAATAATAATAATAAAGAAAAAGAAGGAGAAGAAGAAGAAAAAGATGAGAACTTTCAAATGGAATATTAATGTAAGGATTAAACAATGATAATAACAAATGTCAAGGTTAAAGGTTCCACTAATGGTATGTCAAACAAGTATAGTATAAACTCTTATTATCCAATTGGAAACCATACATAAAGGAGGTTCCAATTAGATTATAAATTGTTAATATGTTACATTAGTCATCTTATTCGATTAATGCTAATACTTGTAAATCTCGTCAAGCATTCATGATTATAACTTATGTTAACAACAAATTAAGTTCTTTTCATAGCTCAGGTGTCGGTTATACTATATAGTATTATAGGCTAGGAAAGTGCCAAACATTTGTTGTATCAAGTGTTATACAACATAAATCAAGATTAGTCATTTAACAAGCAAAGTATTAAAAAGTGAACAAGATAACAAACATAAAACATGTTAGTATCAAACATTAAAGTCCATATTAAGTTTTCACTATACTTATTCTTACACTATTAGTATAGCCTTTTCATCTTGACATAATAAACTTAGCTAAACATAATGAAAGAAAGAAAAATAAATAAATAAAATAAGAACATAAATAAGAGAAAAGTTAACTAAGTAAAGGAAAGGAAATGAAAGGCATAAACTTGATATTAATGAAAGCAAAGCATAAACATTATAAAAAATACAAAGAGAGAAAGCAAGAGCATGATCTTGATTTGGAAACTAAGATGCCTAAATGCATGACAAATGCCTCCTTTTATAGGCCAAAATTGGCAATTATTGATTTGATGACTAATTGATGAATGGGTGACCAACTCTTGACTTGATCACAATCTTTATCTTTTCTTGTCCACCCAAAACGTCATTGATAACGTCAAAATTGGAGCCACTTATATAAAAAAGTTGTAGAAAATTGTCTCAGCTTTCTTGTGTAAAACATTCAGGTCATTTGGACTTCTAAACTCTAGATATAGGTCAAACACTGAACAGTGTTTTGGCTGAAAAACAGATTCAAACTTCTTTGTTGTTGCTACAATTTGGACTTAAAAATGACATTTTTAAGTCTTGGGCTTTATATGAAAGTTGTAGGCTTATGTCTTACCTTTCCATCCATATAAATTAGACTAAAATCTAAGATTTACGGCTCCAAATATGACCCAATTGCCGAACAGTATTCTGGTTTAGACTACATCAACATCTTTTTTCTAAGTTTGACCATCTCTTTATCATTTTAATTTTAGTTCTTAAATTCATCAATCAATCTCTTCATTTATGTGATAGACCTATATTTAAAATGAATATTTACCATAAATTAAAGGTATCTTATATTATTAGATATATTATTATAAAACATGTTTTGGTTATGAAGTTATTGACACTTCAAGTGCAAAATGATGACATAAAACCTTAATAAAAAGATGCACTTATAAGTATTAATCATTGATACTAACATGTTTTGTATTGTTATCTTATCACTTTTAATACTTTTCTTGTTAAGTGGTTAATCTAGATTTATGTTGTATAACACTTGGTACAACAAATATTTGACACTCTCATAGCTCATACTATATGGTATAACCGACACCTGAGATATGAAAGAAACTTGATTTATTGTTAATATAAGTTATATTCATGAATGCCTGACAATATTTACAGGTAGAAGTATTAATTGAATAAAATAACTATTGTAATCATATTAATAATTTATAATCTGATTGGAACCTCCTTTGTGTGTAATTTTCAATTGAATAATAAGACTTTATGCTATACTTGTTTGATATACCATTAGTGGATCCTCTAACTTTCATATTTTTTTGTTTTCCTTGTTTAATCCTTACATTAATCTTTCATTTCAAAGTTCTCATTAACTTCTTCTTCTTTATTATTAGTATTATTATTACTACTACTACTGTTGTTGTTGTTGTTGTTGTATTTTGTTATCTATAATTTATACAATTAATATTTTTGTGGTTCGACCCTAGTCTTGTCGGGTTATTTATTACTTCAACACTTTTGCACTTGAAAGAAGACATTAATTTTTTTGTTGTGTTACCATTTATATAAGATAGACCTAAATCTGAGATCTACAACTCCAAATATGACCTAATTACTGAACAGTATTCTAATTTGGACTACAACAACATCTCTTTTCTAAGTGTGGCTTTCTTTTTGTCCTTTCAATTTCAATACTTCATTTCATCAATCAATCCTTTTATTTATGTGATAGGCCTGCATTTAGGATGAACATTTACCATAAATTAAAGGTACCTTATAGTATCAAACTTGTTCTTATAAAACATGATTTAGTTAAGGAGTTATTGATACTTGAAGTGCAAAATGGTGATATAAACCTTGATAAAAATACACTTTTAAATACTAATCAAATATACTACAATAATGAGCACTTTAATAGAAGTGTTTGTAAGTATTTAACCTCACATTAAATATCATGTACCTATATACAAACTTAACCTAATTTGAGCATAATCACTTATAAGACACCACCTACCTCATAAATATATAGGAAATTTTAGGCCAATAACACAGCCCAACCACCTTATTTATGGCAAACTCAACCTAAAATTGGAAAGATCATCACCTTATAGGTTACCTTTCATCCCAACCACCACCCTATAGTTTACCTTTCATCAATGTAATTTCAACATTCTTATGTTGTCAATCAAAAAGTAAAGGGAAAATGACTAGTTAAGTATTTGAATAAGGTCATAATAGCTAATTCAAACTCTTATAATGAGTTTAAAGAAGGTTAGTAGCAATTGATATCAGTCATGAAATTTAAAGTGACTGGTGAAAATAAATGACACTCAAACCCTTTTCTTTATGTAACAATTATAATTGTTGTTACTAAATTAGAAACATTTATTGGTCAAAATGGAATACAATAGAGTAGTTCTAGTCAACTATGATAGAGGTTGGTATTAGTCACTAACATTGTTACATGTAAAATGTTTATCGATTATGGTAAGACCAATTAATTAGTAAAAGAGAGCCATGAGAAACCTTTATGTTAAGTAAACAAGTTCCTTTCTTACTATAGTGTTCTATTTAGAGGAGAAAACTTGAGGAGGAAAAGTTAAAAACTTTGATATGCAATGAAAGATCAAGCCATTTAGGCCTAAATAACCTTGTAACAAGGAATAATATCAAAGTTATTATGATAAGGATGTGATTTAACAAATAATCACTTATAGGTTATAACATCATCTAATCATTTTAGCTTGATTTCTCTTGTATAAACAACAAGCTAAATATGAAGACCTTATTATAGACCTAAAAATACTTCTAGATTTAGGAGCAATATCTATACAACTTATAGGAGATTTTTGCTTATTATGAACTAGTTAGCAGGTGAATGTATTTGTGAACATCCTATCTTAATTTCATATCATATAATAACCATAACCTTATTAAAAGTTTTTTTAATTTTATTTTAAATAAAAAACTCCAAATGACTTGGCTTAATAAAAGGCCTTCAATAAGTATAACATCACATGTATAAAGATTTATGATCATTTAGTTGTTATGATATACAAAAAAAGATGTAATGATGAGAAAAACAGTACATATTCTATGATAAAAAAAAACATAAAACATTGAAGATAAAATTATTGCTAAATACAAGTAAAGATTTCAATAAAAACAAGTATTTGTGATCCATAGAAGAATTTTATAGTACAAATTAAATCCTATTTGTAAGATCCTTCGTACATTATTTTAAGATCTTCCAATATATTTTCTAGATTCCTAGAAATAGTTAAGAATTGACTTGTAGATCATAAGTGTGAGATTACTTAAGAAAAATAATGTTTGTATCTTAGGCTTGAATGCCAGTCTATTATTAATTTATGACTATTTTTTTTTGGTTATTGATTCTCAACAACATTAAAAAAAAATGAGTTGTTTGTTTAAGTTCAAATAATTAAGAAAATTATTCACAAAAATATAGAGCATATTTTGTTTGAAATGGTATAATTAGTTGACATGTCAAATACATATAAAAGTATAGTTAACAATTTTGGGTTATCAATGTTATTTGTCACATTAGATTGGATCGATGAATTTCAATAATAATAGGATGAAAATAATTCTTCATTCAGTCTTGAAATAAAAGAAATACGAAGGATATGGTTTATAAATGAATTATACATTTATGTGCCAACCAAATAAAAAGACTTATGGTTTACTGTCTTACAAAGAAAAAAATGTTGAATTTGATAATGACTAGTTGAATTAATCAAGCTAAAAGTGTCATGATCGACTAAGAAAACTAAGAAGAAGTAAACTAGATGTCTAAAAGTCATGATGGACCAAGGAAAACAATTAACCATAAAAACTTGAGTGGATAAAAGTAATCAGATGGTTTAGTCCTACTTAAAATAAGAGTTCTTAATATATTAAATTGATCAAAATTAAATATTAATTAGTACTTACATAATTATTAATAAGATAGAATTCAACTTATATTATGATTTATCATGTAATTTCTTTATCTAATAGATACAATCTACATAGGATTAGAATTAAATGTTTAGATGAAACTCAAATATTGTACTATTATAAATAAGTCATTCAATTACTATGAAAGATGATTAATCTTGTACATGTAATTTCAACTATCTTTTAACCAGTTCTAATACTATTTATCTTTCCATAATTTATTTATTTACTTTCTTTGTTTTCTTGCATTTTAATTTATATAAATTTGCTCTTTAGCTCTCACCTCCTAAACCTATCTTTTTGTGATGGTGTGACTTAGAATAAATCATTTTTTTTGGGGTTTTGACATCTTATATCTTCACACTTTGCTTGATCTTGCAAGATTGCTACTTGCGTCTTCTTGATATTAATTTTTTATTGAATAATTTGTTTGTGTTTAAAGCTATAAAAAATTAACTAATAGCATATTGATTGGAAGTTATTTTAGTAATCAATAATTAATCAAAATAAAATAAACAATAAAGGCAATTAAATTTAGAAAAAAAATCAAAATTTTCAATTGCTAAAGAATGTTAATTTTTTTTAGATCTTATTTGCTTACTAGAAAGTTTTTATTAGAAAACAGTTTCCTAACTTTTCTATATTTAGTTATAATATGAAAAATTAATAAACAAAAACAAAATTCACTTTATTATAAAAAATATATAAGCTTTCGATGGAGAAAAATATTTTCCAGTTTAGAATATTGAAGAACACTTTCCATAAGGACCAAAAAACTAAAGTGGTACAATACCTTATAATTCTTATATTATATAATAATTCAAAATATAATATTATTAGAAAACAATAAAGTACTAATATATTAATATGGGAAATAATATATTATGATATATTAATATAACATATAAAAGTATATTAATTTCATATATTAGTGCATGTAATGCTTTAATTTAGATAATATTGCTAGAAGATACATTCAAATGCAAAATATATTATATTATATTATATTATACAATAATCATATATTTTAAATCATATAAATTATGTTTGAAATTAGGATACCACAGAAAAGAAATTTATTTTCAATGTTCTCCAAACACTAAAAAAATGATTATATGTCTATAATATTATATTTAAAATATATTATATGTTCTACATTTTATAAAATAAGCTATATATAAATATATGATATAATAAATTCTTTTTTTTCCACTATTACACTTTTTATATCTCTTTTTTTTTACATGATCAAATAATTACATTTAATGTTTTTTTTTTAATTTTAAAAGGGAATCACATCCTCTAGTTTAAAGAGAATGTGATATTCCATAAATATTAAATTCCTTCCATTTAACATTCTGTGCAAACAAAAATACAAAATTTATCATTCTAAATTTTTTTTATGAGAGAATTTAATATTTCCCCTAAAAAATATGTTTAGGATTCAACAGCGCAAACTTTGGATGTAATAGGCAATATGCAGTGTGGCATTTAAACGACCCTGGCCCTCACAATTCTCAAATATTACTTAGAATTTAGCTATTTTTATTGTGGTTTCTTAGAAATTATGTTAGTTTCATCTATGAAGTCCTCTATTATCCCCTCCATAAATGCATCCACGCTGCGCCCCAAGTATTGCTTGGTGTGAGTTCTTTTAATTTTTATGTCAGTTTTGAATTTTGGAAACTTTAAAAATAATTTTTAAGTGTATTTTAAAAATATTTTACTTGAAAGAATATAAAATTACTGATTTTTTTATTTTTTTTATAATCTTGATATATTGATAAAAAATAAAAAAATATTTTATTATATTTTTAAATAAAAAATACTTTTAAAAACTGTAAATAAATTTAATCGATAATGGCCTTATTTTTATATAAGCAACGATGCAATACATCCAAGTAATTTTCAATCAAGATGACGGGTCAACCATCCAACAAACAGCATTCTTGGAGCCCAAAATGGCTACGTAGCCCATCAAAGAAAACCCAGCTCACAATTTCTACATGGTCCTAGAACCTTCTCCACGAAAAAGCCCTGCTTCAAGAAAAAAGAACAACGGAAACCGAAATTTACACTACTTGGAGGTTCTAGCACTTTCCATAGGTTTTTGTTGTCTCCTTCACTTCCCTTCCAGTTGCAGATATAAAAATACGAGAATAAAGAATAAACGGTGTCAGGAAGCAATACTTGTGATCTTTCCAGTGCAAAACCACGAAAAAAAGAAAAAAATATGGCCGAAGATTTGGCGTTGGATTTACAAGAGTTGAGGCAGTTAGGGAACATCGCGAAAAGGCCTCGTGTCGTTTCTCTCATCTCCTCTGAGATTAGCCAGTTGGAGAAGGTAATATTTTTTAATTATTTTTTAAAAATATTAATTTACTAAAAGACGATGACAAGAGCAATTAAAAACAACTTGGTATTTGATGTTCTTGTTTAGTGGTTTTATTTATCGATTCTGATAAGTTGTTGTAATTTAGGGTCATAATGAAATGAAAGAAAAAGAAACGTTGTAGATAGAATGATTACAGTCCGAGGAGAGGAATCCTCTCTTAACACGGCATATAAAGTAGTGTTAATAACTCAAAATTTTCCCGCAAATGTTAGTGCTTCTGGTTTAAGGAAACTGTTAGTCATGGTTCCTTCTCTACTTGTATTGCCCAATGGTGTCTTTGTGCGGATTCTCTTTATTTTCTTGTTTCTGTTACAAGGGAGAGAGGCTTTTACTCGTTACATCTTGGTTATAAGCAAACACTAGAACCAATTGAGCCCCAGGCGCATTGACATTAAACATAAATGTAATCAACTTGAAAGGATGATAATCGTTTGAACCTTGTTCAATTAGGTAGCCGTACATTTAGATTTAGTTGAATCAAGGGTTTTTTTTTTTTTTAATGATGGGGTGCATCTTAATCTTGGAATTTCAGAATTCCTGGTGGATGGATTAGTGACCTATGAGTCCCCCCCCGTAATTTTGATTAATTGAAAAAGATATAGTACTTGGTTTTGCAATTTTTTATATTTTTTCAAGTTGGGGTTGGTTCATCTTTGGTGATCAGTTATTCAATACTGGCCTAGGTTGGTGAGGTTTTGCAGGGTAGTGCATTCTTCTTTTAGCCACTAATCTTCTTACTTCTCATACACAGTTATCAAAGGAACATGTTTCTGATCCACATGCAACTTCAACTCCTGTTCAAACTCCTATCTCATCTGGGGTTAAGCTGCATTCATCCCTTGCAATTAATTATGTCACGCTTGGATCGTTCAGTTGGGATCAGGACAATGATAAAGTCAAGGTGAAAGACTCGTTTCCTGAACAAAATCTTACAAGTGATGTAGCAAGCTCAAGCTTTGTCATGTCTGTTATGGATTTTCGGCGTTTCAAAGTTTCTTTCTAATGCTGGTGCTCTGTTCTGCTCTGGTTTGATTTTTCTTCTCTCTTTTCTTCGTATACAGATATATATCTCTCTAGAGGGTGTTGGGAGAGAAAAGATCGAGTTGGAGTTCCAGGCAATGTCATTTGATGTTAAATTCCATGATGTCCAAGGAAAGAACTATCGATGTGCTATACCAAAACTGAACAAGGAGATTGTACCAGAGAAATGCTTAGTGGTGGTTAAGCCTAAAAGAGTGATCATCACATTGTTTAAAGCTTCAAAGGGAAACTGGTTAGACTTACATTTCAAGGATGATAAGGTAATGACTTTTGTGTAAATGGTTTGTTCGAATGCATTTTCAGATGAAATTTGTAATTTTTTCACGTTACCTTGCAGCTAAAACCAAATCTGGATGAGAAACGAGATCCTATGGCTGGAATTATGGACTTAATGAAGGTTAGTACATGATTCTAGAATAGACTACTTGCTACTACTGAAAGGAACAGCCAACATTAGTTCAGATACTTATCTTTGTAAAACACAAATTGCAGAATATGTATGATGAAGGGGATGAAGACATGAAACGAACGATTGCAAAAGCATGGACTGATGCAAGATCTGGGAATGCAGCTGACCCTTCGAAGGGGTATCGTTAAACCAATTTATTATTCATATAATTCTAGTGATGGATTTTGGTAGATGGTCATGTTTCCATGGTTTGATAGTATCTTTTTGGTTGGTTTCTGTGTTATGGTGGACATACTAAGCCTGTTCTTTTCGCTTTCTTTCATTCTTCATAAATGCTTTTGAGTTTGCTTTTAGATTGCAGTATTATGGATACTTATCTAATGTAATGGCCTCAGCGTTCCTAATGCATGGATAATGGTTTGAGCTTTCCGATTTGAATATAATCTGGCTTTTGCAGCTTCCGTTACCCTTGCTTCAAATGATTAATAAAAATGCTGCTCGTTATTCTGCAAGAGAGAACATTATTCTGGGTGGAAAAGTGAGTGTTTTTTCTTTAAAATAATTTAATGCTATGGAAATTGAAGTGGATATATGTTAAAAAAAAAGTAATGATTTAAATTCCGGATAAAAAAATATGTATTTGTTTTAGAAAATACTTATTTTATTCATGTATTTTTTTAATTGAATTAAACTTTTTTTTTAGCAGTAATAATCAATGACGATTAAATAAATATCTGTTAAAATTTTCAATAATTTAAATCAAGGAGAAAAAAAACGTGACTCATTGATCAATTCTTTTTATTAATGTATTTTTTTTTATGATTATTTTATATCAGAAACATTATTTTTTAAATGAAAATATATCATTGAAAAGTTGAAAAACTTGATAATTTTCAGGTAAATAAAAAATAATTAGTTTTATAAAATTATGTAAAAAATTAATAATAGAAAGTAAAAAACAAATATTTTATTTTTATCAGAGCAACAATTATGTATTAAATTCATATATAATTATTTATAAAAGAATTTTTAATATTACCAATTTTATTTAAAAGCAATGGCAGTTGAATAATTTTTAAATATTGTTCAAGTAATTTAACTTAAAAAACATTATTCTAAGATTAAAAAAAAAAACCTAAAGGGCCATTTATTAAAAAAAAACAAATCATGCGCGACGAAGAGATTGTTACACGCTAGCTGATCTTAAATAAAGCCTTTGAGTAGATGACCTGAATCCAATTTCAATAGAAAACTTTACCAGCTTTTTAGTCTCTCTCTCTATTTTTTCCATCTTCATCAGTGTCCCAGTTTTTTCTTCTGTCCTATGTGCATAAAGATAGGGTGTCCATGTGGGTTAGTGATAATTTTAATTAGGTTTTATGCTCTTTCAAGTACATTGCACGTGAGTTTTAACATGGAAAATAGATGGAAAGTAATAAAAAGGATATATTAATTGTATCAGGGTAGAATAAGGGTTTTTATCCAAATGAATAATAATTCAAGAACTGTTTGTATAAAAAATTGCTGACGATATTAGGACAATACATTTGTAGGTATGGATTTCTTCATTTCTTTATACAAAAAGTAATGATTCAATTGATGATGTAAATTAAAAGATATATTTCTATTTTTATGGCATGATGATACCAAAAACTAAGAAGAAAATGGCAAATTGTTACATAAAAAGGTGAGGAAATCCCTTTGCAATAATGATGAGTGGTGTTCTAGGTAGTAATTAGTCTCTTCATTAAAAGCTTGAAACTTCTCAATGAAGGCTGAGACATTTTTTGCATATATAAAGTGTGTTTTTCTACGCTGGCAGTCGTTGTGTTTCGAAGAGAGCATAAAAAAATACATTTGATTAAAATAATAACGAACTTCTTAAAACATGGAATCCATGAAAAATTAATAGCAAAATGCAGTTTCAGGAGAAGTAAGATGCACCTGCTTTACCGTATTCTTTACTTTTATTAAGTGAATAATGTAAAATGAATTAATTTAAAATGAAGTAATTTGCTTGGTATTATTTATTAATTTATTCTGCATTATTTACTTCACAAAAATAAATAGTGCAAACTAAATTAATTCATACTTCATATTTGTTAAGTTTGTTAAGGGAACATGTTCATATAAATATTTAAAAAATCTAATTTTTAATTATTTTTTTACATTAATATTTAATATTATTCAATAACACTATATAAATTAAAAGAAAATCGTATAATAACATAATATTTGTAGATTGCATGATAACATAGTATTTATAGATTGCATGATAATATAACATTTGTAGAATTTGAGCATAATTTCAATTTTATTTCTAATAATATTTTATCTAATTTTGTTGTACGTTAAAAAAACTATAGTCCTTATCGAATAAATTTTGTACATAATAAAATTATAAATAGTTTAATGAAACAATAAATTTTTTTATATAAAATATTATTTGTTTCATGATATAATAACAACAATTAAATTTATAATATTTAAATAAAAATCATCAATATTAATATATATTACTAAATACATTAAATTATTTTTTTATTCAACTTCAATTTTAATCATAGTTTTAACTAAATATATATAAATATTAAACCAAACTTAATTAAAAATATTTTTTATAAAATATTTTTTAAAAAAATTATAACCATAAATTATTATAATACCAAATATATGTCCTATCACCATGATAAAGGAGAACCAACTGCAGTATGATGCAAAATTTCAACTGTATAAAATAGTCAATTTCTCTCAGCGAATAAGAAACCACCCACATCATAAATCCAATAAAGGTACATACTAAGCCCTATTTCAAGGACTAAACTTCATGGCCAGGTAAGATATTCAGACACAAGTCTAGAATTGAGTTGTTAACTCTTAAAGAACAAAAAAGATGAAAGCGCTCCCGTTGACGAGAAAGTCAACGGCAGGAGCAAGATTTTTTTTTTTTATTGAGATTAAAGTAATGACAAAAAAGAGTTAGATGAAAATATTACAAGTGTTTTTATAAATTGAAGTTCAGCTGTAAGAAAAAGTGAGATTCTTAAGTTTATACACACGCATATTCATTAAAGATGAGACTAATGGTTGTTATTGAGTCAAATATCATTTAATGATATATAATTCCTCGTTACTCATCTACCTATTCATTGTTCGTGTTCCTTAAAAAAAAATATTATCATTTTGTTAATAAATCCTGATCAAGCTTATTTTAACATTATTATATAATAGGAAATGATAATCCTCCATTGTCTAGCCTAAACTCTAACTGGCATCCCGATGAATAATACTAATAATTACAAAAAAGAAAAACAAATCCTAACTTCATTCTTTGTTAATATGCTATAGGTAATAGAGTATGTCATGATTTATTTTTCACTCCCGAATTAGAAAAAAAATTAAAAATTCTGAAAAATAAATACCTTTTTCATTAAAAATCTCAAAATTTTCAAAACATAGACATTTCACGAACTATCTGAGGTTTTCTAGAAATTTCTATATTTTTCTTTATTTAAGGTACACAACAGCAAGCATGAAAAAAATATAGAGAAAAAAAATTAAAGTTATTTACAAGTGAAAAAGGAATAGAAAAGAAAAATGATGTGTCAGAGAGTAGGAAAAAAAATTGAAACATTGAAAAGAATGAAAAGTTATAAAGTAAAAAAAAAAAACTAGGAATGAAGAAAAATAAACAAAATGTAAAAACTAGCAAGGACGAAAAATAAATAAAATGTGAGAGCTACTATGTCATTGTTATAATCTAATTTTTAATTTTTTTTCAAAACTTTTTCAAAAGAATAACAAAATTCTTAAATAAATATGTTTTTGATATAATTTAGACAATTTCTAGTTATTTTGTAATTCTTGACTATTTTACTTATTATTTTTACATTGATAAATTTTTCAAAAAATAAAAAAAACCAATCAAGCAAAAAGAAAATTTTTATAGTGATTAAAATATAATTAAAAAAATAATGAGTAGAAAAAAATTGCATAGTATTGTTTTCTGAGAGAGGGAGAGGGAGGGAGTTTTTAAAAACTTCAAGTTCGAAGGTGGTAGAAGATTTTAGACAAGCCTATTCAAGAACGTTACCCTACCTATCCATTTTTTTCCTGATCTTAGTCTCGTTGTCCGCCCCAGCGGATAATGAAAAGGAAGATACTTCCACACTTCTTGACTCTTGTAGCAGTAGCTAGAACCATACCACTTTGAAGAGAGCTCTGAGCGCTAGGCTTGGTCTCTCTTTCTAATTCTGCGGCTTGCTTAGGTTTTTGTGCTCTTGCAAGTAGCTAAGTGTAGCAGAAAATTACTCTACGACAGCGGACCGACAGCTTATAGACTCGTTATGCAACCCGACTTTGGCACAACACTTGATGACCTTTGGAAAAAGGTCTGACTTGGTATCAGAGCACGATTTCTTTCAAAGATCAAGTCATGGCTAGTAGAAATCCTGAGGCCTCCAGTACAGAGAAGATAGATGAGTGTGTAACATTTTAAAGATTAAATATAAAAAAATATTTTTTAGTAGTATAAATAAATGATAATGCAAAAAAACAAAAGAAGGAGGAATTATTTAGAGCATTAGCCTTATAAAAAAAAGGTTATATATAATTAGATTTTCATCAAACTCTCTCTCCCCCCTAAATATCACTAAAAACAAGCAAATAAAAAAAGACATCTCTCTTGAGAAAACCAAAAAAATAACCCTTACCCTTCAAATATGAAAATAACAACTCAGTCTTTCTCGTAAGCAACCCTCCCTCAACAACCATAAACCACTATAAATCAGTTCTCATCATGGTTTCAAAGCCATCTACCCATCCTTTCCCTCATTGCTGATAACTAACAACGATGATCATATTGTCACCGGCTCACCTTCACGTAACCCCTAAACTTGAGATAAACACAAGCACACTCATGAGCTAAACTCCCAACCTTTACCCATTTCTTACATACTGAATCGATGGCCCCTCTCAAAAGATCACACACAACCATCATAATCAACAATATAATCTTAATCTCTACAAACTAAAGATTAGTAACCTTTTTCATTTTTCTCTCCTCATAAAAAATGACGATCTCTCTCTCTCTACCATGAGAAGACCCCATCAAGACCCATCTTAGCATAAGCCACAACCTACAATATCTTTTATCTTCCTTTCCATGTCATTTTACCTAACCTCTTTAACCACCATTAAAACCTAGCTAACAGCCATCATAGTTCATTAATAGTTTTTTAGATTTAATTGTGGTTAATTCATTAAAAGAAATTGAGGTTGACAAATTTAAAATCAAGTTAATTGTTAACTTGCCAACACTAAAATCTATTAAAGATATTAGTCATTCTTAAGACATGTTGAATTTTATAGAAGGTTTATCAAAGATTTTAGTGTAATATCTAAGTCTTTAAGTAACCTTCTAACAAAGGATAATATTTTTAAATGAAATTTATATTGTGAAGAAGTCTTTGTTAAACATAAAAACTTGCTTACTTGTGTTCTTGTCATTCAACCTCATGATTGGTCATTACCTTTTGAAATAATGTGTCATGCTAGTGATAATGCCATAGGGGCTATTTTGGGAGAAAGAAAAGATAAGAAACCTTATGTGATTTACTATGCAAATAAAATTTTAAATAGTGTTCAAATGAATTACATCACTACTGAAAAAGAATTACTTGCAGTAGTATTTGCATGTGAAAAATTCAAGTCTTATCTTATTGGCTCACCTGTTGGTGTTTTTAGTGATTATGCAGCATTGAAATGTCTTCTTTCTAAGAAAGATTCTAAAGCTAGATTGGTGTGGTGGATTTTGTTACTTTAAAAATTTGATATCACAATCAAAGATAAGAAAGGCACCGAAAATATTGATGTAGATCATTTGTCAAGATTAAGAATAGATTCAAAAATTGGCATCACACCAATCAATGACTATTTTCTTGATAAATCTTTACTTTTATCTCTACAATGCCTTGATTTTCTAACACTGTCAATTTTTTTATTTTAGGACAATTGTCAGCTCATTGGAGTACTTGAGATAAAAGAAAGTTCTTGAACGAAGTGAATAACTTTTATTGAGATGACCCATATTTATTCAAATATTGTCCTGATCAAATATTTCAAAGATGCATTCTTGATAATGAGGTAATAGTGTCATTAAATTTTATCATTCTAGGGCATATGGAGGCCGTTTCTCATCAAAAAAGAAAACTGCAAAAATTTTACAAAGTGAATTTTATTGGCTCACTATGTTCAAGGACTCACATGCATTCTGCAAGACTTGTGAAAATTATCAAAAGTTAGGATCTATTTCAAAACGTCACATGATGCCTTTAAATCTTATTCTTATCATTGAGATCTTTGACTATTGGTGTATAGATTTCATGGGTCCATTTCCTCTATCATTTGGTTTTTTGTACATATTAGTCACAGTAGGTTATGTTTCAAAATAGATAGAGGCAATTCCAAGTCGAAATAATGATCACAAAATAGTGATAAAGTTTTTGGAAGAAAATATTTTAAGTCGATTTAGAATCCCTCGAGACATGATAAGTGATGGTGAAACACATTTCTGCAACAAGCCATTTGAGTCTTTAATGAAGAAAATGGAATCACACACAAAGTCGCCACCTCTTATCACCCTCAAACAAATGGACAAGTAGAACTTACTAATAGGGAGTTCAAACAAATCTTTGAGAAAATAGTGAACCTTAATAGGAAAGACTGGTCTTGAAGACTTAATGATGCACTTTGAGCTGATTGAATTGCTTATAAAACATCATTAGGTATGTCACTTTATAGACTAGTTTATGGAAAACCTTATCACTTACCTGTGGAACTTGAACATAAAACATATTGGGCTATTAAGGCTTTTAATTCAAATCTCCATGATGCTAGTCAACCACGAAATTTATAAATAAATAAGCTTGAGGAAATAAGAAATAATACATATGAAAATTCAAGAATTCATAAAGCAAGAATCAAAGAGTTTCATGACAAGAAAATACTAAGAAAAACATCAATGTTGGTCAAAAAATCTTGCTTTATAATTCTCAACTGTATGTATTTCCTGGAAAACTAAAATCAAGATAGAACTGCGCTTTTATTGTGAAACATGTGTATCCATATAGGGTCTGTGATATTGAGAATTCATAACAATATTTTCAAAGTAAATAGACATCGTTTAAAAGTTTACTTTGATAAGTTTTAGTTGAAAATGACTATATTGAATTGGATGATCCTGTATATAAAGATTGATTTTCCTCACATTGTTTTTATGTTTCTTTTTGTGTGATTTTTGTAGTTTCTCTCACTCCAGTCAAATGGCAGATAACGGTACTCCATGACTTAAGTCGGTTCTTTCAGTTTCATATGATAACTAATATCGGTGTATATATTTGTTCAATTCCTTGTTCTTTCTCTTCTGATTGCATTTCCTTTTCAATTCTCATCTTAAAAAGTGGACACCATTCTTGAAAAATTGAAAAAGTATTTTTCCCACTGAGTCTCAAAATGCGATTATAAAAATTTACCATGTTAGATGAGCAAGATTGAGATTGTTAATGAATCATGGAATTTCTAAAGATATTCGCTGGTTAATTGAAGCAAAGGTCTAATTATCAAGCAAGTCCTCTAATTTTTTTATTTCACACATGCCCGGAACAAGTAAAAACACTTTTGCAATGAAACGTTGTGCAAAACAACTTTAAGTCTGTTATCATTGTGCCATATGGACTTGTAATGCACAATGTCATTCTTTAGAAATGGTATCTATAAACCGTGAAGATAAAATACAATTCATTAAGGATGGCATGAGTAAAAAGTATTTAAATAATATTTTATTAACTCTTAAGATGCATTTTAGTCTGTGTATCGTGCAATTCATGATTTATAACCACTATTTCATAAAAAACATGCTTGACATAGTCTTGGAAATCTGACTAAAAAAGACCTTGTTTGCTGGTTTTTTAAGAAAACTAGATGGGAAGACTATATCTAGCCCATAAAAGGTGTTTAAGCCATTTTTAGATGTAAAATCAAACAAAGATGTGAGTCACAATTACAACTCTGATTTGATTTTTAGTTTGTAAAAACTTGTGTTTTTTGGTTTTATTAGTAGCATAATATTTGTGTTTTGTTGTTTCTTATATTTGTTTAAGTGTGTTTCAGGTTTGTCAGTGTTTGTTATTTCAGGTGACGTCTTCTATACTCTATAGTTCTATTTTAGAACATTGAGGACAATGTTTTATTTTGGTTGGAGGGAGAGGGTAGTAGTTGATATTAAAAAAATTAACTAATTATTTTTTTTTCTATTTCATAAAGCATATGCAAAATTGTTGTTACTAGGATGGTAGAGTAAAGAAGATCTTTTGTTAAAGTGACTCTTGAGACGCATCTTAGTAACCATTCTTAACAATGTCTATTATAATACTTCTTAAAATATTCAAGTTTATAAACTCTCGCATTATTATCAATTAATTCTGCTTATATACTCATTTAACATGTATTCTTAAATCTTAATTAAGGATTAATTGATGAGTTTAAGAAGTAAAATTGAAAGGATAAAGAATGGCCAAACTTAGAAAAGAGATGTTGGTGTAGTCCAAACCGGAATACTATTGAGTAATTAGGTCATATCTAGAGCTGTAGATTTTAGATTTAGGTTTGCTTTATATGGATGGAAACAACTTTTATATAGAGCCCAAGATTTAAAGAGGTTATTTTCAAGTCCAAATTGTAGTAATAATAAAGAAGTCTGAATTTGTCCTACAACCTGAGCACTATTTAATGGTTGGCCCATATCTAGAGTTTTAGAAGTCCAAATAACCTCCATTTATTTCCCGAAAAGCTGAGATAATTTCCTACAACTTTAATATTTCAAGTGGTTGCAATTCTAACATTATCAATGACGTTTTGGGTAGACAAGAAAAAATAAGGATTGTCACTAAGTCAAGAGTTAGCCACCCACTCATCAATTAGTCATCAAATCAATAGTTCCTAATTTTAGCCTATAAAAGGTGGCATTTGCTATGCATTTAGGCATCATGGTTTCTAGATCAAGATCATGCTTTTGCTTTCTCTCTTTTTCTCTTTGTAATGTTTAGGTTTTGTTTTTCATTAATATCAAGTTTATGCCTTTCTTTTCATTTCCTTTACTTGGTTAACTTTTATCTTATTTATGTTCTATTTTGTTTATTTATTTTTCTTTCTTTCATTATATTTAGTTAAGTTTATTATGTTAAGGTGAAAAAGTTACATAATGGAGCTCGAATAAGTATAGTGTAAACTTAAACTTAATATGAACTTTAATGTTTGATAATAATATGTTTTGTATTTTTTTATCTTGTTCACTCTTTAATACTTTGCTTGTTAAATGACTAATCTAGATATATGTTGTATAACACTTGGTATAATAAATGCTTGGTACTTTCATAGCCCATACTGTATGGTATAACCGATACCTGAGTTATGAAAGGAACTTGATTTGTTGTCAACATAAGTTATAATCATAAATGCCTTATGAGATTTACATGTATTAACATTAATCGAATAAGATAACTAATGTAATTATATTAACAATTTATAATCTAATTGAAACCTCCTTTATATATGGTTTCTAATTAAATAATAAGAGTTTATACTATACTTGTTTGAGATACTATTAATGGATCTTCTAACCTTGACATTTATTGTTATCATTGTTTAATCCTTACCTTAATTTTTCATCTCAAAGTTCTCATCAACATCTGCTTCTTCTTCTTGTTTACTACTACCACTACCACTATTACTATTACTACTATTATTGTTATTATTATTGTTGTTGTTGTATTATGATTTATACAATTAACCTCCTTGTAGTTTGACTGTGGTCGTATCAGGTTATTTATTACTTCGATACTCCTAAATTTAGGAGAAGACATCAATCTTTTAATTATGTAAGTTTTAAGTATCAATAACTCCTTAACTAAATGATGTTTTATAATAACAAGTCTGATATTGTAAGATACCTTTAATTTATATTAAATGTTCATCTTAAATGCAAGTCTATTATATAAATCAAATGATTGATTGATGAATTCAACAACTGAAATTAAGAAGACAAAAGGAGGGTAAAGCTTAAAAAATTAATGCTAATTCAGTCCAAACTGAAACACTATTAAGTCATTAGGTTATATCTGGAGCTGTAGATATTGAATTTTAATTTAGTTTATATGGATAGAAAGCTAAGATATAAGTTTAAAACATTTATAGGAATATAAGACTCAATTCTGCTGATTAAAAGTCCAAATCTTAACAACAATAGAAAAGTTTGAATCTAACATGCAATTTAGACACTGTTCAATGTTCAGCCTATATCTTGAGTTCTAGAAGTCCGAATGACCTTAATTTTTTTTGTTGGAAAGCTGAGATAATTATCTAGAATTTTCATGATTAAAGTCTGTTCGAATTCTAACATTAACAATGATGTTTTGTTCAGATAAGAAGATAAAGATTGTCATTAAGTCAAAAGTTGGCCACCTACTCAACAATTAGTTATCAAATAAATAGTTCTAAATTCTGGCCTATAAAAGGAGGTATTTTCCATGTTTTTAGATACCTTGGTTTTTAGATCAAGATCATGTTCTTACTTTTTCTCTTTATATTTTTATAATGTTTAAGTTTTGCTTTTATTAATCTTTTGTTTATGCTTTGCATTTCCTTTTCTTTACTTAGTTAATTTATATCTTATCTTATTTATTTATATTTCTTCCTTCATAATGTTTAGTTAAGTTTATTATGTCAAGGTAAAAAGGTTACACTAAAGGTCTAAGAATAAATATAGTGTAAACTTAAAATGGACTTTAATGTTCGATACTAACATGTTTTATATGTGTTATCTTGTTCACTTTTAATACATTGCTTGTTAAATGGTTAATCTAAATCTATGTTATATAATGATTAGTATTTAAAATTACATTTTTATCAAGGTTTTATATCATTATGTAGCACTTGAAGTATCAATAACTCATTAACTAAAGCATGTTTTATAATAACATATCTAATAATATAAGATACCTTTAATTTGTGGCAAATATTTATCTTAAATACAGACCTATTACATAAATAAAAGGATTGGTTGATGAGTTGAACTATTGAAATTGAAAGGACAATGAAATGGCTAAACTTAGAAAAGAGATGCTAGTGCAGTCCAAATCGGAACACTGTTCAGTAATTAAGTCATATCTAGAGCTGTAGATCTCGAATTTTGGTCTATTGTATATGAATGGAAAGGTAAGATATAGGCCCATAACTTTTATAGACCTAAGATTTCAAAAGCCCATTTTCAAGTTGATATTGTAGCAACAACAAAGAAATCTGAATCTGTGCTGTAGCCCAAATACTATTCAGTGTTTGGCCTATATCTAGAGTTTTAGAACTCCAAATGATGACATTTTTTTTATGGAAAGCTGAGACAATTTTCTAGAACTTTCATGTATTCAAGTGTTTCAAATTTTGACGTTATCAATGATGTTTTGGGCAGACAGGTAAAGATAAGAATTGCACCGAGTCAAGACTTGACCACCCACTCATCAATTAGTCATCAAATCAATAGTTTCCAATTTTGACCTATAAAAGGAGGCATTTGCCATGCATTTTGATATCTTGGTTTCCAGATCAAGATCATGCTCTTGCTTTCTGTCTTTGTATTTTTGTACTGCTTAAGTTTTATTTTCATTAATATGTTGTATATGTCTTTCATTTCCTTTCCTTTACTTAGTTAACTTTTATCTTATTTATGGTCTTATCTTGTTTATTTATGTTTCTCTTTTTCATTATATTTAGTCAAGTTTATTATGTCAAGTTGAAAAGTTTACACTAATGGTATAAGAATAAGTATAGTGTAAACTTAACATGAACTTTAATGTTTGATACTAACGTGTTTTGTATTTGTTATCTTGTACACTCTTTAATACTTTGCTTGTTAAATGATTAATTTAGATTTATGTTGTATAATACTTGACACAACAAATACTTGGCACTTTTAGAGCTCATATTGTATGGTATAACTGATTAGTACTTAAAAGTGTATTTTTATCAAGGTTTTATATTATCATTTTGCACTAGAAGTATCAATAACTCCTTAATGAAAACATGTTTTATACTAACATATCTAAAAATATAAGATACCTTTAATTTATAGTAAATATTCATTCTAAATGCAGGTCTATCACATAAATGAAAGGATTTCTTGATGAGTTTGGAAACTGAAATTGAAAGGACAAATAGATGACCTAACTTAGAAAAGAGATGCTGGTGCAGTCCATACCAGAACATGTTTGGTAACTGGATCATATCAGGAGCTATAGATCTCAAATTTAGGTGTCCTTTATATGGATGAAAATGTAAGACATAGGTCTACAATTTTTATATGGAGTCTAAGTTTTAAAACGGTCATTTTCAAGTCTAAATTATAACAACAATAAAAAAAGTCTAAATATGTCCTGCAAGTCAAACACTATTCAATATTTGGCCTATATCTGGAGTTCTAAAAGTCCAAATGACCTTTAATTTTTTTGCTAGAAAGATAAGATAATTTCCTATGACTTTTATATATCAAATGGTTCCAATTTTGATGTTATCAATAATATTTTAGGTAGACAAAAAAAGATAAGGATTGTTACCAAGTCAAGAGTTGGTCACCCACTCATCAATTAGTCATCAAATCAATAGTTACCAATTTTGGCCTATAAAAGGAGACATTTGCCAAGCATTTAGGCATCTTAGTCTTCAGATCAAGATCATGCTCTTACTTTCTCTCTTTGTATTTTTGTAATACTTAAATTTTGCTTTCATTAATATCTTATTCATGCCTTTCATTTCCTTTCATTTACTTAGTTAACTTTTATCTTATTTATGTTTTTATTTTGTTTATTTATTTTTCTTTCTTTTATTATGTTTAGTTAAGTTTATTATGTCAAGGTGGAAAGGTTATATTAATGATGTAAAAATAAGTATAGTGTATACTTAATATGGACTTTAATGTTTGATACTAACATGTTTTCTATTTGTTATCTTATTCACTTTTTAATGCTTTGCTTGTTAAATTACTAATCTAGATTTATGTTGTACAACACTTAGTACAATAAATGCTTGGCACTTTCATAGCCCATACTGTATGGTATAACTAACACCTGAGCTATGAAAGGAACTTAATTTATTGTTAACATAAGTTATAATCATGAATGCCTGACAAGATTTACAAGTATTAGCATTAATAGAATAAGATAACTAATGTAATCATGTTAACAATTTATAATCTGATTGGAACCTCCTTTGTGTGTGGTTTCCAATTAAATAATAAGAGTTTATACTATACTTGTTTGACATACCATTAATGGATCTTCTAATTTTGACATTTGTTGTTATCATTACATTAATCTTCCATCTCAAAGTTCTCATCAACTTCTTCATCTTTTTCTTCTTCTTTTTACTACTACTCCTATTGTTGTTGTTGTTGTTGTATTATTGTTATCTATAATTTATATAATTAACCTCCATATGGTTTTACTCCTGCACTTGGAAGAAAACATTAATCTTTTAGTCGTCTCAAGCTTTTCGCACCGTTGCTGGGGAGGTAAGTTCTTGTACAAATTGCTGGGGAGGTATTTATTTTATTTTCTCTTTTTACTTTTCTTGTATATAACTTTGTTTCTTTTTTCTTATTTCTTCTTTTGTTTTCCTTTTCCTTTTATTCTACTCCTACATGTGCATGAGAGTGTGGTCACATACATTAAGTGGTAGGCCTTGTAGGGTATCGTCATTATTTTCGGAAAATATAGCCGAAAAAGATAACCAATTATTTTATTATGAGAACAACTATGTTAAAACACTTAGAGACCACATGAATCCCACAAGAACAAGTGCACCATCATGCATAGTTTTCATAAAATATGGCCGAAGAAGATAACCATTCATTATGAGAATAATCGTGTTAGAACACTTAGAGACTACATAAATCCAACAAGAACAAGTGCACCATCATGCATAGTTTTTCCTCCTGATGCATCTCATTTTAATTTTAAACTGGGCATTATTCAACTTTTACCATTTTTTAATAGCTTAGATTTAGAAAGTCCATACTTGCATTTAAAGGAATTTGAGGAGGTCTGTAACACCTATAATGACTTAAATTGTAGTATGAATACCATCAGATTAAAGCTAAAACATGACTATAAAATTTGAGACCAGGATCCATCGTGTTTGGGATGAAATGCAATAATAGTTTTTAAGGAAGTTTTTCCCTTCTCATAGAACAAATTATTTCAAAAGACGAATCACCATTTTCACTCAAAAACCTCGAGAATCATTTTATCAATGTTGGGATAGATATCGAGGCTTGCTTAATACTTGCCTTTATCATGGTTTTGAAAAATAAAGATTGATTTCATATTTTTATGAAGGCTTAACATCCAAAGATAAGCAAATGGTTGAATTGATATGTAATGGAATCTTTGAAGATAAAGACCCTCATGAAGCAATAGAGTACCTAGACTTGCTAGCTGAAAATGCTTAAAATTAAGACACTACAGGTATGTATGAGAATCCAAATAAAATCCAATCTTATACATCCAATGGAGGTATGTATAACCTTAGAGAAGATCATGACCTTCAAGCCAAGTTTGTATCTTTAGCTAGAAAAGTCAAGCACTAAAATTAAAAAAGAGTGGTCAATTAAAATTTATTCAAGACATTGTATGTCAAATATGTGAAACAAATGAACACTCAACTAATGAATGTCCAACCTTGCCCTCTTTTAAGGAATGTCTCCATGAACAAGCCTATGCTTTAAATAGTTTCCAAAGGCCCAATCATAACCTATACTCACAAATATACAACCCTAGTTGGAGAAATCACTCAAATTTCAGTTGGAAGAGTGACAATGAATAAACTTCACAACTACAGTTTCAAGCACACTATAATTTCCAAAATTATTATGGATATGCACCTCCTTATGCTCTACCTCCTAGATAAAATCTTGAGGAAATATTGCATGTATTCATTAAAAAACAAGAGACAATTAACACTCAAAATGCTCAAACTATAGCAAATCTAATAGATGCTCTTGCAAAATTCACATCTACTCTCAACTTTCAAGAGAAAGGTAAGTTTCTATCTCAATCATAGCAACATCCTAAGGGGCAATATAATACAGATGCAGGTAATTCTGGAAGTCAACACATGGATCAAGTCAAATCAGTTATCACTCTTCACAACGATAAGGTTATTGAAAAACACATTCTTGAACCTTGTGAGAAAGATAATAAGTCAATCTCTAAGGGTAAGGAAGGGGCTGAATTTGAATATTGTAAGGAAAAGACTAATTCCCCATCAGTACTTCTATTTTCTCATGCCATGACCAAACAAAAGAAAGTTAATCACAATTGTGAAATCTTTGAAACTTTCAAACAGGAAGAAATCAAGGATTAAAAAAGCATTGAAAATGTTGTCACGAATCATTTATCAAAATTGGCAATAGATTCAATATCTAACATCATACTAATCAATGATTACTTTCTTATTAAATCTTTAATTTCTCTTAATTCAATGCCTTGGTTTGCTAAAAATATTAATTTTCTTACTTTAGGATTTTTGCCACCTCATTCGGATAACCAAGATAAAAAAAAGTTTTTTAGCGATGTGCAAAACTTTTACTGGGATGACCCTTATTCAAATATTGTCTTAATTAAATATTTTAAAGTTGTATTCCCGACAATAAGGTAAGTAGTGTTATTAAATTTTATTACTCTAAGACATGTGAGAGTCATTTCTTATCAGAGAAAACAAATGCAAAAATCTTATAAAGTAGATTTTATTAGCTCATCATGTTCAAGGATTCATATGCATTCTGCAAAACCTGTGAAAATTGTCAAAAGGTGGGATTTACTTCAAAACACAGAGTCTTTAGATAATCTTTTATTGACTCTTAAGTCTCGTCATAGTGGATATATGTATCATGCAATTGATGATTTATGACCTCATTTTTATAAAGAACATGATCGACTTATTCCTGTGAATCTGACTAAAAAAGACTCTTTTTGCCAGTTTTTAAGAGAACTAGATGGGAAGGTATCCTCGACCCATAAAAGGTGGTTAAGTTTTTCTTGGACGTAAAACCAAAGGAATGTGTGAGCCATAATTACAATTATGATTTAAGTTTTAGTTTGTAAAAATTTATGTCTTTTGGTTTTATTAATAACATAATATTTGTATTTAGTTGTTTCTTATATTTGTTTAAGTGTTTTCAGGTTTGTCAGTGTTCGGTGTTTCAAGTGATGTCTTACTCCATCTTTCTACCTTAGGACATTGAGAATGTCTCGTTTTGGTTAGGAAAGAGGGTAGTAGTTGATAAAAAAAAATTAACTAATTGCATTTTCTATTTTATAAAGCATGTGTAAAATTTTTACACACACTTTAACATATGATTGTGGGTTGCACATTGAATTATTACATTATTTATACTTTTTTTTATTAAAGGTAACAACTAAGGGAAATGGATAGTACATAATATGAAAAAAAAATGATGATAATAAAAATGTAGATAAGTTTAGTTTTGTAGCCTCTCGAACCTAAACAATTAAGCTTCAAGGAGTGTCTTAACACCTAATATCCTAAAGTCAACTGACTTGGGAGCTATTGGTCCAACGCTTGTTGCATGGGTTGGGGAGAAAAGCTTAAGAAAATCAAACATTGCACTATCAACGTATCAGTATCGGCAACCTGAGTTACCAAGCTCTTAGGAGTGTCTCAACACCTAATGCATTAAGACCAACTGGTTTGGGAGTCATTAGCAGAAACCTTGTTACATGCGTTAAAGATGCATGGTGTTTTATGTTATATGTATATATATTAAAAAAGAAAAAAAATAATCCCAACCCAAGAAAGTTAACCTTAAACATTAGAACAAAAATTTTCTTTTCTTCCAAGAAAAGCCCCATAACTATGTGTCGATATATTGAGCATAAAAGAAAAGTTTATTAATATCTTGTTTAAGAGGTATTAAGCAGATATATAAATTTTATAAGAGTTTGTTTATAGATCTATAGATCTATAACTTAGAAAAGAGAGGCTAGTGCAGTCCAAACTGGAACGATGTTCGGCAATTGGATTATATCAAGAGTTATAGATCTCATATTTAGGTCTCCTTTATATGGATGAAAATATAAGACATAGATCTATAACTTTCATATGGAGCCTAAGATTTAAAATGATCATTTTTAAGTCCAAATTATAACAATAATGAAGAAAACTGAATCTGTCTTGTAGCTCAAATACTGTTCAATGTTTGGCCCATATCTGGAGTTCTAGAAGTCCAAATGACCTCCATTTGTTTTCCTGGAAAGATGAGATAATTTCCTACAACTTTTATGTTTCAAGTTATTCCAATTCTGATGTTATCAATGACATTTTGGGCAGACAAAAAAAGATAAGGATTGTTACCAAGTCAAGAGTTAGCCACCCACTCATCAATTAGATATCAAATCAATAGTTACTAATTTTGGCCTATAAAAGGAGACATTTGCCAATTTATATTATTGGAAACTCCTTTGTGTGTGGTTTCCAATTGAATAATAAGAGTTTATACTATACTTGTTTGATATATCATTAGTGGATCCTCTAACCTTGATATTTGTTGTTATCATTATTTAATCTTTATGTTAATCATTCATCTCAAAGTTCTCATCAACTTCTTCTTCTTCTTCTTCTATTATTATTATTAATAGTAGTATTACTACTACTATTATTAGTGTTATTATTATTATTGCTATGATTAGTGTTAGTACTATTATTATTGTTGTTGTTCATTTATTGTTGTTTATAATTTATACAATTAACTTCATGTGATTCAACTCTGGTCTTGCCGGGTTATTTATAACTTCGACACTCTTGCATTTGGGAGAAGATATCAATCTTTTGGTCGTGTCATATAACATATGGTATTTTCATAGCTTAACCGTATGGTGTAAGTGACACTTGTACTATGCAGGAGTGTCGAAGTAATTAATAATGCAATAAGATCGTATAAACTCTTATTATTCAATTAAAAACCACACACAAAGGAGGTTCCAATCGGATTATAAATTGTTAATATGATTGCATTAGTTATCTTATTCGATTAATGTTAATACTTGTAAATGTTATCAGACATTCATGATTATAACTTATGTTAATAACAAATCAAGTTTTTTTCATAACTGAGGTGTTGATTATACCATACAGTATGGGCTATGAAAGTGCCAAGCATTTGTTTTACCAAGTGTTATACAACATAAATCAAGATTAGTCATTTAACACGCAAAGTATTAAAGAGTGAACAAGATAACAAATACAAAACATGTTAGCATCAAACATTAAAGTCCATATTAAGTTTATACTATACTTATTCTTACACCATTAGTGTCACCTTTCCACCTTGACATAATAAACTTAGCTAAATATAATGAATGAAAGAAATATAAATAAACAAAATAAAAACATAAATATGATAAAAGTTAACTAAGTAAATGAAAGAAAATGAAAGGCATAAACTTGATATTAATGAAAGCAAAGCATAAACATTACAAAAAATACAAAGAGAGAAAAGCAAGAGCATGATCTTGATCTGGAAACCAAGATGCCTAAATGTATGGCAAATCCTCCTTTTATAGGCCAAAATTAGAAACTGTAGATTTGATGACTAATTGCTGAGTGGGTGACCAACTCTTGACTTGGTGACAATCCTTATCTTCTCTTGTCTGCCCAAAACTTCATTGATAACGTCAAAATTGGAGCCATTTGACAAATGAAAGTTGTAGAAAATTTTCTCAGCATTTTTTTGTAAAACATTTAGGTCATTTGAACTTCTAAAACTCTATATATGGGCCAAACACTGAACAGTGCTGGGGCTGGAAGACAAATTCGGACCTCTTTGTTGTTGCTCCAATTTGGACTTGAAAATAGTATTTTTAGATCTTGGGCTCCACATGAAAGTTGTAGGCCTATGTCTTACCTTTTCATCCATATAAAGTAGACCTAAATTTGAGGTCTACTGCTCCAGATATGACCTAATTACCGCACAGTATTCCGGTTTGGATTGCATTGACAACTATTTTCTAAGTTTGGCCATCTCTTTGACCTTTCAATTTCAGTTCTTAAATTCATCAATCAATCCTTTTATTTATATGATAGGCCTGCATTTAAAATGAATATTTACCTTAAATTAAAGGTATCTTAAATTATTAGATACGTTATTATAAAACATACTTTAGTTAAGGAGTTATTGATACTTCGAGTTTAAAATGACGATATAAAACCTTAATAAAAATGTATTTTTAAGTAATAATCATCCTTCCTGTGGTTTGACCCTGGTCTTGCCGAGTTATTTATTACTTCGACACTCCTACACTTGGAAGAAGATGTCAATCTTTTGATTGTGTCAATCATCCCTATATCTCTCCCTTAACCAACTATTATATGTCTCTTGAAAATGAGAAAAAAGAAAGAAAAGAAAGCAATATATTCAATTCAAGAAAAATAATAACTTATAAAATAAAATGGTTAAGCGAACATACCACAAAGTATTGAGTGCAGTTGTCAATGAATTGTTGCACCCCTATTTGATGGTCTTTACTCTACATGTGCATCCTTACAAGCATCTCTATTGGGCTTGGCTCACATCCAAGAGACATAACTTATAAGAAAAAAAATAAAAGTAATAATAAATTAATTAATGATATATTTTATTTAAATTAATCTTAACATCTATTTCGCATGTATAATAAATGGAATGAAGCTGCCAAAGTGCATTGTCACCAAACCATGAATTTACCTGTTTTGGTTGCCAGCACCTGATTGTGAGCATTGTGTGAACTGTTCAAATGCCACGTGCTCAATATATTAGGGCCATATATCTCTTGGAATGTATGGTTGTTTGAAATCCCTCTAAAACATCATGTCATTCCAGCCTTGAAGACCATTATCTCTAGTGTATTTTTTAGCCCTTTTTGTGATTCATACAAAAAATCATGCAACCTACTTTTATAGTGACAAATTAGATTTTAAAACATAATTTTTTTTAAAAACAATATCGTATTGTTTTCGATATTACCTAATTGCTGTGTGATTTTCCTACACCTTCCTCACAACATTGTCAACTGCACTGTCCCACTCAAATTTGTGCTGTGTATAAATAATTTATTTAAAATAAAAATAATAGTTTATTTATAATTATAATAATAATAATAAGTTATTAAAAATAAGTTGAAAATTAGAAATTGTCACCAATCTTAAATTTGCCAAACCTTGCATTGATATAAGGTTCCATTTAAGATTTATGAAAACCTGACTCTATTGAAATAATGGGATCTCCGTTAAGGATTTAAACGCTGACGATATCACTCAGATGGCCTCAATGTTTGTGAACCTAAAAATAAATTAAATTAATAAAATATTAATTAGTTGTTCATAAATTATGTTATAATTAAAAAAACTAAAACAAAAATAAATTTTCATTGAAAGATCATCTTTTCAATTTGCCTTGTGCTTGCAGGTGAATTGATTTTGCTATGAAGGCATACCACCTTTGCACTATGAAACCGCACTAGAAGAGATAGCATCATGAGTTGGCGTAGATGCCTCTTCTTAATTGAAACCTAAGGACATGTCACTCTCACTGCTAAAAAAACTAGTTGCGACCAAATATGAGCGACGAGCTATTGATTTCATTCTACACATCCATATAATTTTATATGAATACTTGCATAATTAAATTTGCTTATTAAAAAAATTCAACAACACCTCCCCCATACTAGAGATTACCCAAAATTTTCAAACCTACAAATATTAATAATAGCCACAACCAATTTATCCCATTAAAAAATTTTATATATAACCTAACATAGGCTAATAACATTTAAAAATAATAAAAATAATTAAACATATATCATGCAATGATAATAACAATTATAATTCAACAAAGTATTCAATTAATATGGCAATATAAATAATAAAATTTATTGAACAAATTAAAAAAACTATACACTTTAGGAATGAAAAATACTTACCTTAATAATATGTGTATTTCAAGACTTTATCTACATTATAAAAATACACCAAAACAACAAAAATACAACAATAACTAAAAAAAAGAAAAAAGAAAAAAATAAAATCATCAAGCATATTAAATAGAAATACATACCTTTTAATTTGCTGAAGATAAAACTAGAACTAGAGATTACAAGCAACAAACAACACTTTTGAAGCAAATAAGAGAAAAAAAATAATGACAGTTGTTAAACCAAGCAGATAAAAAAATAAACTAAAGGGGCTAGGATTTATAAAATAGTTTTCTCAATGGATATTTAAATAATATTAATTTTAATTATTCCATTAGTGATGTTTTGAAAATCCATCGGTAAATTTTCAATTTCACACCAAAATATTTTAATTACCCTTCATATTTTTATTTTGTCAACAAGTGCATGCAATCTAAGATGCATTAATACCTTATTAGTATTTAAAAGTATATTTTTATCAAGGTTTTATATCATCATTTTGCATTTGAAGTATCAATAACTTTTTAACTAAAACATGTTTTATAATAACAAGTTTGATAACATAAGATAGCTTTAATTTATGGTAGATGTTGATCTTAAATGCAGGCCTATAATTTAAATAATAAGACTAATTGATAAGTTCGACCACTAAAATTGAGAAGACAAAGACATGACCAAACTTAGAAAAGAGATACTGGTGTAGTTCAACCTAGAACACTACTTAGCAATTGGGTTATATCTGAAGCTGTAGATCTTGAATTTAGGTCTACTTTATATGCATGGAAAGGTAAAACATAAGCCTACAACTTTCATAGGAGTCCAAGATGAAAAAAAGCCATTTTCAAGTTCAAATTCTAATAACAACAAAAAAGTTTGAATTTGTCCTGCAGCTCAGATACTGTTCAGTGTTCAGCCCATATCTTGAATTCTAGAAATTTAAATGACCTCAATTTTTTTTTCTAGAAAGCTGAGATAATTTTTTAGAATTTTTATTAGAGGTCTAGTCAAATCTGGACGTTATCAATAATGTTTTATTCAAACAAGAGAAGATAATGATTGTTATTCCTAAAACTTTCATGAAAGGAATTTGATTTATTGTTAATATAAGTTATAATCATGAATACCTGATAACATTTACAAGTATTCACATTATTCAAATAAGATAACTAATGTACTCATGTTAACAATTTATAATCTGATTTGTACCTTCTTTGTATGTGGTTTCCATTTGAGTAATAAGAATTTATATTATATTTATTTGAAATACTATTAGTGGATCCTTTAACCTTGAAATTTGTTAATATCATTGTTTAACATTGATTTTTCATCTTAAAGTTCTCATCAACTTCTTCTTCTTCGTCTTCTTCTATTATTATTGTTATTATTACTATTACTATTACTATTACTATTACTATTACTGTTGTTGTTGTTCTTGTTCTTGTTTGATTAGTATTTAAAAATGTATTTTTATCAAGGTTTTATATTATCATTTTGCACTTGAAGTATCAATAACTCATTAACTAGAGTGTGTTTTATAATAACAAGTCTGATGATATAAGATACATTTAATTTATGGTAAATGCTCATTTTAAATGCAAGTATTCTCACAATTCAAAGGATTGATTGTTGTGATTAACTATTGAAAATAAAACGACAAAGAAAAGGCTAAGCTTACAAAGGAGATGCTGATTCACTTCAAATTCGAATACTGTTCAGTCATTGGATCATATCTAGAGTTATAGATCTTGGATTTTATATTAATTTATATGGATGGAAAGATAAGAAATATGCCTACAACTTTCATAGGTATGGAAAGACCCTAATTTGCCATTTTTAAATTCAAAGTTTGGCCACAAAAGAGAAGTCCAAATCTGTCTTGCAATCCAACCCAAACACTACTCAGAATTTTACCTATAATTGAAGTTCTAAAAGTCCAAATAATCTAAAATTTAGTGGGTGAAAGAAAATGACAATTTCTAACAACTTTCATGAAGAAGACCAACTCAAATTAGGATGTTAGAAATGAGATTTCATCTAGACAAGAAAAGAATGAGGGCTATCTACCACGTCCACAGTAGCACTACTTAGTATTTTAGACATATCTCAAGTTGTAGTACTTCAAATGGTCTGTAATTTGGTGGATGGAAGGAAAAGATAATTTCAAAACACTTTGGCAAATTTTAATTGCAATAATGTCAATTCAACCAACCAAAGTGCTTGAGTGATGTTATCCACCAAGTCGACTAATCAATAGTTGGCCACTACATTAATTATCAATTACCAAATGAATAGTTCTGAATTTTAGCCTATAAAAGGAGGCATTTGTTATTTATTTGGGCATTTTTTTTCCATATCACGATCATATTCTTGCCATCTCTCTTTATATTTTTGTAATTGACACGACTAAAAAATTGATCTCTTCTTCCAAGCGCAGGAATGTCAAAGTAATAAATAACCCGGTAAGACCGGGTCGAACCACAGGGAGGTTAATTGTACAAATTATAAACAATTATAAACAACAACAACAAAAGTAACAACAATAACAACAATAATATTAGTAGCAATAATAATAACAACAACAACAATAATAATAATAGTAATAATAATAAAAAAAAAGGACGAGAACTTTGAGATGAAATATTAACATAAGGATTAAACAATGATAATAATAATGTTAAGGTTAGAAGTTCCACAAATGGTATGTCAAACAAGTATAGTATGAACTCTTATTCTTCAATTGGAAACCACACACAAAGGAGGTTCCAATTAGATTATAGATTGTTAATATGATTACATTAGTCATCTTATTTGATAAATGCTAATACTTGTAAATCTCATCAAACATTCATGATTATAACTTATATTAACAACAAATCAAGTTCCTTTTATAGCTCAGGTGTTGGTTATACCATATAGTATGGGCTATGAAGGTGTCAAGTATTTGTTGTACCAAGTGTTATATAACATAAATCAAGATTTGTCATTTAACAAGCAAAGTATTAAAGAGTAAATAAGATAAGAAATACAAAACATGTTAGTATCAAACATTAAAGTTTATATTAAGTTTACATTATACTTATTCTTACACCATTAGTGTAACTTTTTCACCTTGACATAATAAACTTAACTAAACATAATGAAAGAAACTATTGATTTGATGACTAATTGATGAGTGAGTGACCAACTTTTGACTTGGTGACAATCCTTATCTTCTCTTGTCTACCCAAAACATCATTGATAACGTCAAAATTGGAGCCACTTGAAACATAAAAGTTGTAGGAAATTATCTCAGCTTTCTTGTGTAAAAAATTCAGATCATTTGAACTTCTAAAACTCCATATATGGGCTAAAAACAGAACAATGCTCAGGCTGGAAGACATATTCAGACTTCTTTGTTGTTGCTATAATTTGGACTTGAAAATGATCTTTTTAGATCTTAGGCTCCATATGAAAGGTGCAGGCCTATGTCTAACCTTTCCATCCATATAAAGTAGACTTAAATCTGAGATCTATAGCTCTAGATATGACCCCATTACCGAACAGTGTTTTGGTTTAGGCTACACCGACATCTCTTTTCTAAGTTTGGTCATCTCTTTGTCCTTTCAATTTTAATTCTTAAATTCATCAATCAATCCTTTCATTAATATGATAAGCCTGCATTTAACATGAATATTTATCACAAATTAAAGGTATCTTATATTATTAGATATGTTATTATAAAACATGTTTTAGCTAAGGAGTCATTGATACTTCAAGTGCAAAATGATGATATAAAACCTTGATAAAAATGCACTTTTAAGTACTAATCAATAATGCTTAAGTTTTGCTTTTATTAATCTCTTGTTCATGCTTTTCATTTGCTTTACCATACTTAGTTAACTTATGTCATGTTTATGTTCTTATATTGTTTCTTTAAGTTTTTCTTCTTCATAATGTCAAGGTGAAAAGGTTTCACTAATGGTATGAGGATAAGTATAATATAAACTTAATATGGACTTCAATGCTTATATCCTAAACAACTTGCTATTAACATGTCTTATTATTTTTATCTTATTAATTTTTAATGCCTTGTTAAAAGGTTAATTTAGATTTGTGTTGTATAACACTTGGTACATCAAATACTTGATCTTTCATAGTCTTCAGCCGACATTATTATTATAAGAGAAAATTGATTTGTTGTCAACATAAGTTAGCATCATGAATACTTGATAAAATTTACAAGTATGGTGTTATTTAAATAAGATGATTAATATGATCATGTTGATAATTAATAAAGAGTTTATACCTTACTTATCTCTAATATAACTAGTGTATCCTCTAACCCTGACATTTATTTTTATCATTCTATAATCTTCATATTAATCTTACATCTTAAAGTCCGCTATAACTTATCTCCATCACCAACATCATCATCGTTGTTGTTGTTATTTATAATTTATATAGTTAACTTCCCTGTGGTTTGACCCCGGTCTTACCGGGTTATTTATTACTTTGACACTTCTACACTTGGGATAAGACATCAACTCTTTGATCGTGTCAAGTTTTTGGCATCGTTGCTGAGGAGGTAAATTCTTGTATAAATTATAACATTATTTTATTTTCACTTCTTTTTTTTTTGTATCTAACTTTTATTTTTTTTGTTTTTTTCTTTTCTTCTTACACGAGCATGAGAGTTTGGTCACATATATTAAGTGGTAGACTTTGTAGGGTATCCTCATCATTTAAAAAAAAAATAGCCAAAAAAGATAACCCGTCACTTCATAATAAGAATAATGAGATTAACTAAGTTAGAACACTTAGAGACCATATAAATCCTATAAGAACAAATGCACTCTCATGCATAATTTTCCCTTCTACATCTCACTTTAATTTTAAACCAAGCATTGTACAACTTTTACCTTCTTTTCATGACTTAGATCTAGAAAAATCCTTACTTGCAATTAAGTGAATTTGAAGAAGTCTGTAACACCTATAATGACTTAAATTGTAGCATAAACACCATCAGATTAAAGTTTTTTTTTTCTTTTTCATTAAAAGATAAAGCTAAAACATGGCTATAAAATCTTAGGTTAGGATCTATTCATACTTGGGATGAATTGCAACAACAATTTTTAAAGAAAGTTTTTCCATCTCACAGAACAAATTCTTTCAAAAGACAAATCACCACTTTCACTAAAAAATGAGGAGAAATATTTTACCAATATTGCGACAGGTATAGGGACTTGCTTAATACTTGCCCTCATCATAGTTTTGAAACATGGAGATTGATTTCACATTTTTATAAAAGATTAACACCTAAAGATAGACAAATGGTGGAATTGATATGCAATAGAACTTTTAAAAATAAAGACCCTGATGAAGTAATGGAGTACCTAGACTTGCTAGTTAAAAATGCTCAAAATTGGGACACTACAGATACTTATGAGGCACCAGATAAGACTCAACTTTATATATCTAGTGGAGCTAGGTACAATCTAAGGAAGATCATGACCTCTAAGCCAAATTTGCATCTTTAGTCAGAAAAGTTGAAGCACTAGAATAAAAAAGGAATGGTAAATTACAATCTGCTCAAGGCATTGTGTGTTAAATCTGTGAAACCAATGAACATTCAACCAATGACTATCCAAACTTGCATTCTTTTAAGGAATGTCTCCATGAACAAGTTCATGCTTTAAACAGTTTTTAAAGGCTTAATCATAACCCATACTCGCAAACATACAACCCTGATTAGAGAAATCACCCAACTTTCAATTGGAAAAGTGGTAACAACAATGTAAAAACTTCACAGCTACCGTTTCAAGCAAATCATAATTTTTAAAATTCTCATAATATGCACCTCCTTATACTCCACCTCCTTGAGGATACATTGCATGCATTCATTGAAAAGCAGGAGATAATTTACATTGAAAATGCTCAAATCATGGTAGATCTAAAAAATGCTCTTACAAAATTCACATCTACTCTCAGTTTTCAAGAAAAAAGGTAACTTTTCATCTCAACCACAACAAAATCCTAAGGGGCAATATAATACAAATGCAAGTAGTTTCGCAAGCCATCATATGAATCGAGTAAAATCAGTCATCACTCTTCATAGTGGTAAGGTTATTAAAAAACCCACTCTGGAACCTTGTAAGAAAGATGATGAGTTAATCTCTGAGAGTAAGGAAAGGGTTGAAGTTAAACATTGCAAAAAAAAAAAGATTGATTCCCAGCCAACACTTCTATTTTCTCATGTAATGACCAAACAAAGGAGAGTCAATCACAACTCTGAAATCTTTGAAACTTTCAAACAAGTAAGGATCAATGTACCTTTGTTGGATGCTATTAAACAAGTACCTTTTTATGCTAAATTTTTGAAAGATCTGTGCACTGTGAAAAAGAAAGCCTTTTTAGCCGAACAAGTGTCATTCTTCAAAACAATAATGTTTTGAAATATAAAGACTCTAGTTGTCCTATAATTTCTTGCTTTATTGGACAATATAAAATTGAAAGAGCTTTACTTGATCTTAGAGCTAGTGTGAATTTACTTCCATATTCAGTCTTTTAAAGTCTCAATCTAGGTATGTTAAAACCAACTTCTGTAACTCTGTTACTTGGTTATAGATCTGTAAAAGTGTCTAGAGGAATAGTTGAAGATGTGTTAGTACAAGTTGATAAATTCATTTATCCTATGGATTTTATTATCCTGAATACACAAACTATTAAAGCATGTAATTTAATTTCTATTATTTTAGGACGTTCATTTCTTACAACTTCCAACGTATTGATTAATTGTAGGAATGGACTAATGAAGTTATCATTTATAAACTTGACATTGGAGATGAATATTTCAACATTTGTAAGCAACCTGGAGATAATAATGATTTATAAGAAATGGACTTTATTGAAAAATTAGTTCATGATCAATTTAAAACTATTTCCAGTGAAATTGAATTGACTGAGTCTGAGAATTTGCAAATGGTTTATTTTCAGGAAGAATGAAAGGCAAGTAATTGGAGACCATAAATTAAAGAGTTGCCACCATGATCAATTGAGTCTATACCTTCATGTGTTCAACTACCAAAACCTAATTTGAAGTTGTTACCATTCAATCTCAAATACTCATTTTTAGGGGAAAATGAAACTTTTCTGGTAATAATTTCTTCCAGACTTAATGCACATCAAGAAGACAAGTTATTAGAAACTCTAAAAATGTCAAAAATACATCAAGATGGACCATAACTAATATAAAAGGAATGAATCCTTTAATTTGCACACATAAAATTTATTTAGAGGAAAATGTTAAACCTTTTAGAGAAATAAAACAAAGGCTTAATCCTAATATGAAAGAAGTTGTGAGGAATGAAGTCATTAAGCTTTTATATAATAGAATCATTTATCTTATTTATGATAGCAAATGGGTCAGTCCTACCCAAGTTGTACCTAAGAAGTCTGGAGTCACTATGATAACTGATTGGAACTCAAAAGTGTATTTTTATCATGGTTTTATATCATCATTTTGCACTTAAAGTATCAATAACTCCTTAACTAAAGTACGTTTTATAATAATTTATCTAATAATATAAGATACCTTTAATTTGTGGTAAATGTCCATTTTAAATGCAGGCCTATCACATAAATGAAAGCATTGATTGATGACTTTAAGAATTTCAATTGCAAAGGCAAAGAGATGATCAAACTTAGAAAAGAGATGTCAGTGGAATCCAAACCGGAATACTGTTCGGTAATTGGGTCATATCTGGAGCTATAGATCTCAGATTTAGGTCTACTTTATATGGATGAAAAG
>SRLM01000081.1:0-10006 GCA_015708895.1 Populus ilicifolia | reverse complement strand
AATTAAAGGTATCTTATATTATTAGATAGATTATTATAAAACGTACTTTAGTTAAGGTGTTATTGATACTTTAAGTGCAAAATGATGATATAAAACCATGATAAAAATGCACTTTTGAGTACTAATCATGGATGGACCATGACGAGTTCATGCCCTTGGTGAGGAAAGTATGGGAACACAATTCAGGGGGTTGTCCAATGTATCAGCTATGTTGCAAGCTAAGAAAACTAAAACGGGAATTGAAACTTTTCAATATGACTCACTTCTCCAACATTTCAGATAGAGTCAAAGATGCGAAAGATGAAATGGATAAGGCTCAACAGGCTCTACATACAGCACATGGGAATCCAACTTTGTGCAAGCGAGAAAGGGATGCGGTACGTAACTACGCTTCTATCGTCAAGGCTGAAGAGAGTTTTTTCAAACAAAAGTCAAGGATACAGTGGCTTAGCTTGGGGGATCAGAATACTGGCTACTTTCACAAATCAGTAAATGGAAGACAGCATAGAAATAAACTTCTTTCACTTACAAAGGAGGATGGAGAGGTTATCGAAGGACATGAGGCAGTTAAATCAGAAGTAGTTGCGTACTTCCAGCGTGTGTTAAGAGTGGATCAGATGCCTAGGGTTCTGAATGAGGAAGAGATGGAATCGGCAATTAACTTGAAACTGTCTTCGACGCAACAACATGTATTAGCACAAGATGTAACAAGGGAGGAGATTAAGCATGCTATGTTTAGTTTGAAGAACAACAAAGCCCCTGGTCCGGATGGATTTAACGCAGGTTTTTTCAAAAGAATATGGCATATAGTTGGGGAGGATGTAATCAATGCTGTTAGCTCCTTCTTTCATAAAAAGTATGGAGCAAATTATGAGATCCTTTCTTTGGTCAGGTTCAGACATGAGAACTACTGGGGCTAAAGTGGCTTGGGATCAGGTATGTCTTCTAAAAAAAGAGGGAGGGCTAGGAATAAAAAGGATCACAGAATGGAACAAGATTGCTTTGTTGAAACACATTTGGAACCTATGCAATGACTCAGATGGCTCAATCTGGTCTACTTGGATCAGATGTAATCTGTTGTGAGGTAGGAATTTCTGGACAATTAGGACGCCACAGAATTGCTCTTGGGCATGGAGAAAGATTCTAAAGCTCAGATCCTTAGCATGGCCGAAGATGAAGTACATCATAGGGGATGGCAGGACAACTTCTCTATGGTTTGACAATTGACATCCGAACAGCCCACTCGCATATTCTTATGGCGATAGATTCATTTATGATTCAGGTATGGAAAAGAACGCGAAGGTGAATATGCTGATTCATAACTCAGAATGGAAAATTCCTACCACCCACGCAATTGGCTGGCACCCCATTGTAGAAGTTATTCCTTCCAATTCTAATCCTATGATAGGGCAAAATGATGAGATTGTTTGGTTGGATTCACTAAATCACAGATTCTCGATCAAAATAGCTTGGGAACAACTAAGATTTCATCATACGATAGTCGAATGGCATGACATTGTGTGGTTCAAGAATGCTGTTCCAAGACATTCGTTTCTTCTATGGATGACTGTCCAACAGAAACTCACAACCCAAGATAGACTTCATCGATTTCGTATACATGGTCCTAATAGATGTTCACTCTGTCTCCACAACAACGAAGATCACAACCACTTGTTCTTTGAATGCTCCTATACTAAAGCAATCTGGTGGGATGTTTGTGACAAATGCAACATTCCAAGAATGACAAAAGGATGGGATGAATGGATTCAATGGGCCACTGTCACTTGGCATGGCAAAAGTTTCATCAATTTTTCTCGTAAACTCAGTTTTGCAGCTATAGTGTATCATATCTGGCAAGAAAGGAATGCAAGGACCTTTGCTGGAATATCTAGAACTCAGAATTTGGTCTTTGATCAAATCGAATGTATCATCCGTGATAAGCCTGATTTGATGAGGAACGTTCTACCGACAGATGAAAATAAAAGGATCCAACGAGCTTGGAGGGTTAATAACATAGATTCTTCATTTGATATTTAGCTGGTTGTATTGGTTTTCCTAACGAATCAAGTTAGGTCTTGAGTTTTCAGTTCGGTGGCTAGCATGTAGCCATTTGTTGTTTTATGTTTCTGCTCTCATTGTAAATTTGGGGTATGCCCCTTATAATCTTTGTATCGTTTTCCTTTAATATATACATCAACTTACCAAAAAAAAAAGATTCTGCCGCAGAAAAGTAAACATGGGACAATTGGATCAAATCAACTCGGAATGAGCTCAAATTTTATATTCTAATTACTGGCATCCTAATCGCATTACATATCAAATTTGGGTTCAATTTGATATCATTTTCTTTGGGTTTCAAATTCGGGTCTATTCAGGTCTGATTCATAACGTTTTTACGTCAATATATCAAACTTTGTCATAAATTGCTCACACCTTATATTCTGTCTATTTGGGTTGATATCGCAATATATCTGAAATTTTAACTCAATTGGACATTATTTACTTTAGGTTTCAGATTCGGATTTAACTTGTTGTAAACGAGTCTATCTTGCATCACCGTTTCAATTTTGCTTGTTTTTTTGTTGATTTCAATTCTTGCAGTTTATTTCTATCATATCCATCATATTTGGGTGTTGTTTATTTTTTGTTTCTGTTTTTTATTCGACTCTTCAGTTTCGCTCATATTTCGGATAAACTCGCTTACTACTCACGAGATTATCATCGCAGTCTCGTTTTACTTGTTTTCTAGTTTTTTTTATTCTCTCTTGAGTCATATATATATATATATATTTGGATTGTGCTGCCAAGTTGGTTCTATTTGGTATTGGTTTCAATGTCGCAAGAATCGCAAGAAGGTGAGACGAGAGGTGTGAGCATGTGAGGATATTAAGAGTGTTTGAGCGAAACACGAGTGATGCGAGGATAAATTTTCTTTTACCACTAACCACCTTTTGCAGGTACTATCATGTCAGATCAAAACAATACACCGCCCCATCCCGAGCGAGAACTTACATTTCAAAGGCAAGCAATGACATAAATGATGGAGAGGATGAATTTTGTGATGGGAAATCTGTGTGACAGACTTGATAGGGTGGAGAAACGTGGTAATGAGGCTAATACAAGCACCCAAAATGTGAAGCTTGGGGTAGAACCGAAAGCAAACAATAGTAGTAGGGTCAACAGACCAAGGCGGGTTGATTGTGAGGATTTTGAGGAGGTCGTTGGTGATATTGGTGATGGTGGTTTTGATGATGAGGCCATAGACTACTGGGAAGGTTTTTGGTACCCTGGAAACCGAAGGGATTATGGGAATAGAACTAGGGGCCAATTCGGCCAAAAGGAAAATTTCTGTAGTGTTGGGGGACATGCTGATTTCAATGGTGATTTGGATGCTATCAAACTGAAAATACCTTCTCTTCAAGGTAAAAATGATCCCGAGGCATATTTGGAGTGGGAAAAAAAGGTGGATTGGATTTTTTATTGCCATAACTATTCGGAAGCGAAGAAAGTGAAATTGGTAGTTATCGAATTCATGGATTATGCACTGATTTGGTGGGATCAGAATGTTACTAGTATAAGATGGAGTGGAGAGAGGCCGGTAGCATCCTGGGAGGAGATGAAAGTGTTGATGAGAAGGCGATTTGTGCCTAACCACTATTATAGAGATTTGTATATGAAATTGCAGGGTTTGAATTAGGGTTCTAGGTCCGTGGATGAGTATTTCAAGGAAATGGAGATTGCCATGATTCGGGTCAACGTGATTGAGGATCAGGAAGCTACTATAGCTAGGTTTCTAAATGGACTGAATAGGGACATTACGAATGTTGTAGAATTACAACATTATGTGGAATTGGTAGACATGGTCCAATTGGTTTATATGAGTAGTTAGTCATGCTGTTTGGACTTACAAATACACCTAGCACGTTTATGCGTTTAATGAATCATGTCTTGCGTGCATTTATAGGTAAGTTTGTTGTTGTGTATTTTGATGACATTTTGATCTATAGCAAATTAAATGAGCATCTTGATCATTTGTGTAATATACTTAGTGTGTTGCGTAGTGAGCAATTATATGCTAATCTTAAGAAGTGTACCTTTTGCATGGAAAAAATTGCGTTTCTTGGCTTTGTTGTTACTGCACAGGGTATCGAGATGGACGAGGAGAAAGTTAAAGCCATCCGAGATTGGCCTACACCAAAATTGGTAAGTGAGGTAAGGAGTTTTCATGGACTTGGTAGTTTTTATAGAAGGTTTGTGAAGGATTTTGGTATTATTGCTGCACCTTTAACTGAAATTATGAAAAAGTCTGTTGGATTCAAATGGAATGATGCACAAGATGAGGCTTCTAAATTGTTGAAGGATAAGCTTCGTTCGGCACTTGTTTTAGCTTTGCCAGACTTTACAAGAGCTTTTGAAGTAGAATGTGATGAGTCAAGTCGATGTATAGGAGCTGTGTTAATGCAGGATAGGAGGCCCATTGCATATTTCAACGAAAAACTTAATGGGGCAGCCTTGAATTACCCTACATATGACAAGGAGCTTTATGCCTTGGTAAGAACTTTAGAGATGTGGCAACATTACCTGTGGCCCAAGGAGTTTGTGATACATACTGATCATGAATCATTGAAGCACTTGAAAGGGCAAGGTAAATTGAGTAGGAGACATGCCAAATGGGTTGAATTTATTGAAACATTCCCGTATGTGATCAAGTATAAGCAAAGGAAAGAAAACATTGTGGCTGATGCACTTTCACGCAGATATGTTCTTTTATCTACTTTGGATGCTAGATTTCTAGGATTTGAACACATAAAAGATTGTACAAGGATGATAGTGATTTTGTTAATGTTTATAATGCTTGCGAAACTTCAGCTTTTGGAAAGTTTTATAGACTTGATGGATATTTGTTCAAAGAGAGTAGTTTGTGTGTTCCATTAAGTTCTATGCGTGAGTTGCTTGTACGTGAAGCACATGGAGGCGGGTTGATGGGGCATTTTGGTGTTGTTAAGACTTTGGACGTGTTGCAGGAACATTTTTATTGGCCTAAAATAAAAATAAAAAAGATGTGCAACGCATATGTGATAAATGCATAGCTTATAGGAAAGCAAAGTCTAGGACTCAACCGCCTGGCTTGTATACCCCTTTGCCTATACCGAAAGAACCTTTGGTAGACATTTCAATGGACTTCATCTTGGGTTTACCTAGGTCAAAACGGGGTAGGGATTCCATCTTTGTAGTTGTTGATAGGTTTTCAAAGATGGCACATTTCATTCCATGTCATAAAACTGATGATGCAACTAACATTGCTGAATTGTTCTTTAAGGAGATAGTACGACTTCACGGGGTCCCTAAGAGCATTGTTTCTGATAGGGATGTTAAGTTCCTTAGCTATTTTTGGAAGGTGTTATGGGGAAAATTGGGCACTAAACTGTTGTTTTCAACTACTTGTCACCCCCAAACAGATGGACAAACCGAAGTAGTTAATAAGACCTTAACACAACTTTTGCGTGGTGTCATTCAAAAGAACCTAAAGAATTGGGAAGATTGTTTGTCATTTATAGAGTTTGCATATAATCGTAGACTGCACTCTATTACTGAATTTTCACCATTTGAAATTGTGTATGGATTTAACCTTTTAACTCCAATGGATTTGATTCCTTTGCCTATTGATGAAAGGGCTAGTTTGGATGGTAATCGTAAAGCACAGGTGATGAAAACTCTTCATGAGAGTGTGCGGCAATAGATTGAAAAAAGGAATCGTATGTATGCAACCAAAGCCAATAAGGGGCGCAAACATGTCTTTCAACCCAGCGATTGGGTTTGGGTACATATGCACATGGAGAGATTTCCAGACCAGAGGAAGTCAAAGCTACAACCACGAGGAGATGGGCCATTTTATATCGTTAAGAGGATCAATGACAACGCTTATAAAGTTGATTTGCCAGGTGAGTATAGTGTGAGTGATACCTTTAATGTTTCTGATCTTACTCTGTTTGATGTAGGTGATGATTCGAGGTCGAATCGTTTTGAAAAGAGATGGGATGATGCGGATCAGCCTAACACCAAGCGTAATCATGCCAACAACCCATTGGAGGTGCCAATTGGGCCAATCACAAGAGATAGGGCTAAGAAGCTTAAAGAAGCATTGAATGGGCTTGTTTAGAACATATGGAATAAAATAGACCTAGAGGGGCTTGGGACATTTAAGGAGCATGAAGGACAGCCTTTAATTCATTTAATTCAGGTCCAAGAAGAGCCCAATTCATGTGGAACAAGGGGTTGATGTGTCCAGCCCAATACCAGCCTTGTTAGGCTTGTCTTTTTCTAATACTAAAAGGATAAAGAATCAGCAATTTATTCTAGGAAGTTGGCCATATCTTATTCCTAAAGACGGGAGGACTATTTAATGCTTTTCGTCACTTAGAAAGGAAAGTAATTAAATCAGCAACACAAATTTTCCAAATCAGATTTTTCCAATTTTCTTTGGGACTTCTCAAGGGTGACAAATCTGATTCCAGCTTATCTAGAATGGTATTTTTGGATTTTTAGTATTTTTAGAATTTTCTTCTTAGTTTTTGGGTTAATATTACTTATTTGGGTCAATTGTAAGTGGGCTTCATATAAGTCCACCTAAGGAAGGTCCATTAGGGTTTCTTTAAGTTCAAATTCAGTATAAATAGAGGCATAATCAAACATGTAAAGGTTACGCAATTTTCAGATCAATAAAACTTCTTTGCTGCACTTATTGTGTGTTGGTGGGATAATCTCTTTCCTTGGTTCTCTAAAGAACTGAAAACGACTTATCGAAGAACAATTATCTTCATGGCGTCATCCTTATACTTCTCGTTCGCGAATCAATATTTGTTGGGTGGGGGTTTTCTGTTTTCAATAGTGCTGGTGCCTAGATATAAGTTATCTTTGTGTCACACTTCTATCAAACCTGATTTACATGGCTTTCTAGGAATTGGCGTCTTTGTGTGTGGGTTGCGTGACTGATTGTGCATCAAAAGTATCATTAAATCTCTTATTTTACATATGTATTTATTGTTTTTATTTGGTCTTTTTATAATAATTAATGTGCTTTTTAGTAATGAAGTTTGTTTTAATGTTTCGATAGGTTTTTGGAGCTTAAATGAATTAATTCAAGAAATTCAACATCGGAATTGAGAACAAAGAATTGAAGAGACATTTAGTTGAAGATTGAAGCAAATCTTGGTTGAAATAAGTGCTCCAAATTTGTCCCAAAAATCAATTCTATTCCAATTCTAGAAAAGAATATCATATGATCTATTTCAAGCCCAAACTTGCCTTATGTTGTGTGCAAACTTCAACCATTAAACACTCAAGGTTTCAATGTCAATCTTAGCCCAAATAATAAGTACATTTGTATACTTATTTGATGTTCAAATTCAGCCCAAAATCAGCCCCAAATCAGCCCTAAATCAACCCCAAATCAACCTTCAAATCAGCCCAAACACAATCCATGATCTTACATGTCCACACAACAACAATTGATTTATTTTGGGTAATTCATTGATCCAAGAAGGCAAGCACATGGATGGAAAGCTGGAGGGGATATTTTTACATTATTTTGGGTCAAAAAGAAGAAGGAGACAACTCATAAATGAGGAAGAAAAACGTGCACCAAAGTGGTTGCAAAGCTGTCCTAATTTGATTTTTCAGAACACCTTTTAATGTTTTACCCATAACTTTTGACTCAGGTCTCCACATGAGCTGTTCTTTAATGATCTAGAAAGGTGACAGAATTTCCTATAAATATGTCTCTAATAGACATCTCTAAAAAAAGCTCCTAAGAGGGTCGAATTGCTGTCCAAAGTTAGAGTCAGATTTGTGTCCGAATTTTTACTGAAATTGTGTTGTGTTCTTCTTTATAGATTTCGGTTCTTTAGCTTGTAAAACTTATTATTTCAGTTTGATTCAAGTTATTTCATGTTTATTGAAGTGTTCTTATATATAATCATGGTTGGCTAATCTCTTTCTTGAATCCAAATCAAGGATGATGGTGGTTGAGGTGAGTTCTTTAAGATATGAATGAATCTTAATGTTTATCTTTTCATTTTCTTCATGAATGATTTATCATTGCAAAGAAACTTTAGAAACCATTTAGGTCATGTTATAATCTTGAATTTTTATGCACAAACTTTAGTTTTGGTATAGAGATTGCTTGATTCAATGTCTTACTTAATATGAAAATACTTGTTCATTCTTAAGCAATAATTAATCTTCATCCTTTTAAACTTCATTGTAATATCTTCCGATCTAATATCACCATCGTTGATATTAGGTTGAGTTATCTTATATATCTTGAAGGAATCACCAATACATAACCATTAAAATTGATTTGGACCAAGACTTACTTTTTCTTGTCATTTAAAATCTATTTACACTTTTTCATCTTTGAAAACAAATCCATCAATTATTTCCAACCAAGTTATTGCTAATTTAATTTCTCTTGAGTTGTTTTTTTTGTTACCTAGCTTAATTTCCAGATCTAGCTCTCTATGGATATGACCTCGATCTTACCGAGTTAATTGCTACATCACACACTCGTGCACTTGCGAGTTAAAACAAGCCGATCATAAAAAGCAGTCAAGCAATTTTGGCGCTGTTGCCGGGGATGATTCAACTTCTTCCCACATTTCATGGTATGGATTCTGAAAATCCATACATACACATTAAAGACTTTGAAGAGGTATGTAATACTTTTATTGATAGAACATGCACCGAGGAAACTATTTGGCTTAAATTGTTCCCATTCTCTCTAAAGGATAAAGCCAAGCTTTGGCTAAACTCCTTGCGCCCTAGGTCTACAGGTACATGGAGAGAAATGCAAGCTGAATTTTTGAAAAAATACTTCCCCACTCATAGGACAGTAGCCTTACAATGTCAAATGATGAATTTTTCTTGGAGTCCAAATGAGTCATTTCACCAAGCTTGGGAAAGGTTCAAAGACTTGTTAAATGCATGGGAAAGCTTTGAGATGTGGAGGTTAGTGAGTTTCTTCTATGACTCTCTTACCGAAGATTTTAAAAATCTAGTGTCAACCATGTGTAATGGTGAGTTTTATGACAAAGAACCAAGTGAGGCCTTTGATTTTTTTGATCAATTGGCTGAAAACACAAAGCAATGGGAGACTTCTCTCCCAGTTCATGTTTAGTCTAGAAACACCATTTCTCATTCAAGTGGGAAATTTCAATTGAAAGAGACTGATGACCTCAATGCTAGATTAGCCTCATTGGCTAGGAAAGTAGAGTCTCTTGAGATTAAAAAAGTGCATGTCATGAGTGAACAACAAGAGGAAAGTTGTGTTGTTTGTGAGAGTAAAGGGCATAGGACAACTGAGTGTCCTACCATTCCAGCCTTCAAGGAAGTGTTATATGGCCAAACTTCTGATTCAAGTAATGTTAGAAAGCCATTTCCAAACCAAGTAGGCAATCCCTACTCTGAGACCTATAATCCTGGATGGAGGAACCACCCAAATTTTGGATGGAGAAATGAGGGCTCTTCAATACCTCAAACATTTCAACCTCCAACCCAACCATTTCATGCTCCCACACATAACACATACCAAGCACCTCATAAGAGCTCCTTAGAGGATACTCTTCAACAATTCATGCAAACGCAAGGAGGAATCAACAACCAAGCTTACAAATTCCAAGACCAGACCAATAGGACCTTAGATGACATTCGAAGTCAACTAACTAAGTTGACTCAATCACTAAGCATTCAAGAGAAGGGAAAAATCCCAGCTCAACCAATGCCCAATCCTAGAGGTCAGGTACACATGAGTGAATCCTCACCAAGCGAACCTTCAAACCATGAACAAGTCCAAGCCATCAATACCCTTAAAAGTGGAAAGATTGTTGACAAAGGTATAGGTTTCAGGATTCCTAAAGGTATTGTGGAGGAGAAATCTAAGGAAAGTGAAGAGGGAATCAAAACACGAATGACAAATGAGAGTTTTAGTGACAAAGAAGGTGAGATAAAT
>SRLM01000080.1:20619-51163 GCA_015708895.1 Populus ilicifolia | reverse complement strand
GCGAGTTAAAATAAGCCGATCATAAAAAGCGGTCAAGCAATTACTTAAGCGTCGTTCATTATTTTTTAAGCATTAAGGTTCAGTCCATTAGTATAAGTCTAATGTTACAACAACATAAGTATGTTTTTGACATCCTTACTCAGGTTCGTATGACCTTTTGCAAGCTTATTAATACTCTTATGTCTACATTTAAAGATACCATACTGCCCAATTCCTTATTTTTTTATCCTGCACTGTTTCATTAAATCGTTGGTGCTCTTCAATATCTCATATTTACGAGGTCATGCATATGTTTTGCTATTAATAGAGTTTGATAGTTTATGCATGCTCCTACGGATTCTCATTAGGCTATTGTTGCACGCATTATGTGTTATCTTTAAGGTATGACATCTTATGGCTCACATATCACTCGTAATTTCTCCTTTGCTTTTACATAGTTTTACAAATACAGATTGAACAGGTAATGTTAATGATAGCAAGTCTACAAATGGTTACCTTGGTTTTTTTTTTATCACACATTGATTTTATAGAAATCAAGTAGGCAACGCATAATTACCCACTCCTCTACTGAAGTTGAGTACAAAGTCTTAGCAGATAGCTCTCTTGAGGTTATTTGGTTTTAGTATTTATTAATAGATCTACAAATTCTTTCAATTCCTATTCCTATCATTTGATATAATAATCTTGCTACTACTTATTTATCTAAGAATCTTATCCTTCATGCTCGTACTAAACATGTTGAGGTTAATTATCATTTTGTACAAGAGAGGGTTACAAAGAAAGAGATTTAGATTTGTTTTATCTCTTCACAAAATCAACTTGCAGATATCTTTACTAAGTCGCTTCCTATTGTTTCTTTTACTGCTTTTAAGTTTAAGTTTTGGGTCAATCATCTTCTCTAGGTTGGAGAGGGCATATTATTGAATGTATACATAGAGAAAATATTATAGGACTACTATAATGTTGTAATCTCTACATTTACTATTGTATATTGCCCTAAATATATAAATTGAAAAGGTCGGCTAACTAATAGATTAAGCCTCTAATTTTTTCTCAACTACATCTAAATTGTTTTTTATACAAATTAATAAGTTTGTTGAAGAGTCTCGTAAATAAACACTTTAACACCAAATTTGACCATTTTATTGTTGGTATCGCGATAATTAATTATTTTTTCTTTCTTTTATTGTTTTTTAGCAATTTTTTCTCACCTCTTTCTAACTCAAAGATTGAAAGATAAATAAAATAAAATTTTGAACTAAAATAAAAATTATGTAGAGTTTAGGATGAGCCATATATACTCTTTATATGTTTTAATTTGGAGCTTAATTGTAGATGCAATTGAAATAAAAATAAAGTTTGAAATTAAAAAAAATATTGGCAAAAGGTTTATTGTTTATATAAATAGTTTTTAAACTTCAATTATTTTTTAGTTTTTATTAATGATCAAACATATTTAGTGGTTTTTTGAAATGAAAAGATTAGTTAATTCCTTCAGCTAAATTAAATTAGTGGAAATCATGATATGTAATCAACTCGTAGAAAAAAAACATGTGTTAAGTAGTAAATATATGTAAAGGTATTATATTAGAATACATCAAAAGCATAGTACAATAGACAGTAAGATATAGGTAGTTCTTAGAACTTAAACTTTTCTAGTGACTAATGAGAAGTGATAGTTGAATAAGATTTACTTTTTTAGAGTTTTCATGCCTCCAAACTTCAAATTATGCTTATGATATTATTAAATTTGGTGTCATTTCTTGAAAAGGTAGCTCCATCAGTTTAGTTTTTTTTTATCTAGTTATGCTTGTTTGAGATACTTAAATAAAAAATTATTGTAACTTAAATTACATTTTAAGTGAGTCCCTTTGTTTTTTGCTACCTGGGAAGCTTTTTTATTTTTTTTATTCTATCTAGATTCAACCATTTTCGTGCAATACAATGCATATACATTATACTAAAAGTTGAAACTTGTTTATAGAGAGAGAGAGCTTCATCATAGTTTTTAAAGGGAATAAAAATACCACAAGGAATGAGAACACAAGAAAAAGCTTTAACTTTGAAATGGACCCTTCTTGTGACTGACTGAGATTATATATTATTCAGGAGTTACTTTAGGTTTTTGATATATAATAAAGATAATTTTATTCCATAATATTACCAATTAAATAAATTATAATTACATAACTCAATCAATCTATTTCTTTTTTAAAAAATATGGGCGCATATATAACTACTAAATTATATTTCGTTTGTCTGTTTGTTTAACCTAATTAATATTTTTATCAATGAATCCGTACATCCAATGTTCTTGAATATCACATATTGAGAGTATAAATACTTTCCAAATAATTGACAAGGTTGTTTCACTTGACTCTTTCAAATAACAATAGATTTTTGGAGTTGCATCCATCTATATACCGGAGAAGTTATTAAAATTAACATATTCAAGCACAAACTCTAATGTAATTTGTAGTAGACATGCTTCCTGCTAGTATTTTACTGGAAAAAAGAAGAAGAAGAGAAGATCATACAGTGAAGATGGGGATAATTTGTAGAGAGTGGGGGAGAGAAGAGAAGTGTCCCTTACCACGTACAAAAAGAAATTAAGGATGAAATGTCTTGTTCAACGTAAAAAGTATATATTTAATTCTTCCGCTTTATGGAAGACTTTGGATGCTTTTAAAGGGGTTATGGTATTTGCAAATGCTAGGGCCTGTGGGTGTGCAGAGATTTGGTCCCGAAAAGAACTTGCAGGAATAATTGTGTAGTGCTTTCCGGAATATCACAACATGGCCATACCACCTTTTTTTTGGATTCTTCACAACATGGCAACCTTTTGGGCTTTCCAAATGGTAGCCCACCTCTTCATAGTTCAGTACCCCTGCTTCAGCTTTGAGGCTGGGTGGGAACCTTCCTTGATGCAAATGCGATGTTACAGATTTGACCTGCGTTTCTAACTTTATCTACTTTCGTGTGTGTTCATGGCCATTTCAGCATTTCGAGAGCCTGCGTGCTTGGCTGTTGATAGCATAGTTATGAAATATAGCTTGGCTCGACAGGTTCATGGGATTTCGGTTAGGTTTAACTCATAAAAAACTTGGCTTGTAATTGCACTGGTCAAACTCAGCGACATATCAGATTTACTTAAAATCTTGATAATATGACATAACTCGTGTGAGAGACCCGATTTAGCCTTATACATTTTTTATATATATAATTTATATTCATAAGAATTTTTTTAATATTTTAATATAAAATATTTATATACAGTCTGGATCTACATAAATTTTTTTAACTTTTTCATATAGGATAAATTATACTACAGTTTATATTTTTTTATATAACTTATGTGCACAAGCATTTTTTCTTTATTTTTCAACGGGACAACCATACTTCTACTTTATATTTTTTTTATAATCTATATCCACATATTTTTTTTTTGTCTTATAACTATAAATAATCTACATCTATATAGATTGTTTTTTAATTTTTTAATATGAAATAAGTATATTACATTTTACTTTTTTTTACAGCCTACATCAACATAGATTGTTTCTTAATTTTTCAATGTGGAATAACTATACTATACTTTATATTTTTTTATAACTTACATTCACATGCAATATTTCGAACCTTTTCCACATAAAATATTAAAACATCAAACATATTTTTTTTATTTCTTGAGTTGACCCGGGTCAACTAGCTTGACCCAAGACTTGATTCTTTAGTCAGGTTAACCTTTAAACCAGATTTAATAACTATATGTAATAATATAATTGTCTTATTATTAAAATATTTTTTTATTAATGAGAGAATCATACTATCTATGCCGAAGTATGTATGCTATCAATTTATTTTTGGCTATCCCTATAGAGAGTCTTGAAGTGAGATATTTTTTTTTTCATCAAATTAATGATAATTAATTTTATTTATTTATCATAGTATTAAATAAATTACTGATTTATTTTCGAGAAACCCATAAACTCAATTGTGATATGATAAATAAAAAAAGAAAAAACCTTTGATTACAAAAGCAAATTAACATGAGTGGAAAATTAATTATTCATATAGAAATAAATTACTATTCATTGACATGACTAAAAGATTGATGTCTTCTTTCAAATGCAGGAGTGTCGAAGTAATAAAAAACCCGGCAAGATTAGGGTCGAACCACATGATGGTTAATTATACAAATTATAAACAACAATAATACAATAACAACAACAACAACAATAATATTAGTGGTAGTAGTAGTAACAATAATAATAATAATAATAATAATAATAAAGAAAAAAGAAGAAGAAGATGATGATGATGATAATGAGAACTTTGAGATGAAATATTAATGTAAGGATTAAACAATGATAATAACAAACGTCAAGGTTAGAGGATCCACTAATGGTATGTCAGACAAGTATAGTATAAACTCTTATCATTCAATTGGAAACTACACATAAAGAAGGTTCTAATCTGATTATAGATTGTTAACATGATTATATTAGTCATTTTATTCGATTAATGCTAATACTTGTAAATCTTGTCAAGTATTCATGATTATAACTCATGTTAACAATAAATCAAGTTCCTCTTATAGCTTAACATAAATCTAGATTAGTCATTTAACAAGTAAGTATTAAAAAGTAAACAAGATAACAAATATAAAACATGTTACTATCAAACATTAAAGTCCATATTTAGTTTACACTATACTTATTCTTATACCATTAGTGTAACCTTTTCACCTTGATATAATAAACTTAGCTAGACATGATAAAAGAAAGAAAAAAAATAAGAACATAAATAAGATAAAAGTTAACTAAGCAAAGGAAAAGAAATGAAAGGCATAAACTTGATGTTAATGAAAGCAAAGCATAAACATTATAAAAAATACAAAGAGAGAAACCAAGAGTATGATCTTGATTTAGAAATCAAGATGCCTGAATGTATGGAAAATACCTCTTTTTATAGGCCAAAATTAGAAACTATTGATTTGATGACTAATTGATGAGTGGGTGATCAACTCTTGACTTGGTGACAATCCTTATCTTCTCTTATCTACCCAAAACATTATTGATAACATCAAAATTGAAACCACTTGAAAACATGAAAGTTATAGGCAATTATCTCAACTTTCTGGTGTAAGAAATTCAGATCATTTGGACTTCTAGAACTCTAGATATGAGCCAAACACTGAACAGTGCTTAGGCTGGAAGACAGATTCGAACTTTTTTGTTGTTGCTACAATTTGAACTTAAAAATGATATTTTTAAGTCTTGGGTCCATATGAAAGTTGTAGTCTTATGTCTTACCTTTCCATTTATATAAAGTAGACCTAAATCGGAGATCTAGAACTTTAGATGTGACCTAATTACCAAACAGTGTTCTGATTTGGAGTACACCGACATCTCATTTCTAAGTTTAGCCATCTCTTTATCCTTTTAATTTTAGTTTTTAAATTCATCAATCAATCATTTTATTTTATATGATAGGCCTGTATTTAAAATGAACATTTACCATAAGTTAAAGATATTTTATATTATTAGATACATTATTACAAAACATGCTTTAATTAAAGAGTTATTAATACTTTAAATATAAAATGATGATATAAAACCTCAATAAAAATGTACTTTTAAATACTAATAATTCACCATAAAATATAATTACTATTTTTCTCTTTCAAAAACAAATAAATGATCTTAGTGTTGGGGGTATATTGGTATTTTCATTAAGAATTTATTGGTTATTATGAGATTGATTGGAGATAACTTGATTTGTTTACCATTCAAATACACAATGTAAGAACTATATTGCCCTAAATGCATGATCCCCAAAAAATATTTTCATATATATATATATATATATATTTAAAAATTCAAGAAAAAAAATTAGAAATTTCAAATCCAAAATGTTTTCCAAACATGAGGAGATAAACCTTTGAGCTCAAACAAACTAAAATGCCAAAATAATAGCCAAGTTAGATATTTTGACAAAATAGGATGGAAAAAGACTTAATAGAAAGAAAATTGAGTTGAAATCCAAACTTGACCTAAATTGGAAGATTTCATTAATTTTAAAGACTTAATTAAACTTTAACATGTTTAATTGATATATTTAAAATTGAAGGAAAATTAAGTTTGGAACTTAATTAGAAAAAGAATAAAAAAATTCCTCTTAGGTTAAACTTTTTATTATGATTTTTTATGTACTTTTGGGTGTCTTGGATTTTTGTTCATCTCTATATGTGTTTTTAGGTTATAATTCCTCTTATTTTGGTTATTGTTGTCTTGATTTAGTATCTTAATGTGTTTATGTCTCCTATTACGTTTGATTTCATGAAAATGTATTTATTTTTGCAAAATCTAAATAAATAGCACAACACCCGAATACATCCTCCTATCCTATATAGCTTACCCATTTGCCAACCTTGATTGCTTCCTTAAATTTTTAACCAACTGCCTTGTCGTCCACCACGCTAGCAGACCATCAAATCAAACAGCCCACCCTCTAACCATATCTACCATCATCCAATTGCAACCCAACCCTGCCTTTATGTCACTATCTGTTTATTTCTCTAATGATCATTCTATAGCAACAGGTTCTTCTCCTTTAAAGTTGCACATTTCCAAGTCTATTATTGTAAAAACTCTTAGTTTTATTGTAGATATTCTAAGCTCAATTGTTGCGAGCTCTATACCTCAGTCGAGTTCTCTAGCCATCCTATAACTAGTTGTTAATCTCTCCTTTTATCCTTTCCAGTAAGTTACATGTTTAGGTTTCCTTCTTTAATGGAGTTCTTATTGAAAAAGTCTATACGAAACAATCTTTAAGTTTGTTGACTTTACTTTTCCCTCTCATATGTGTAGGTTGTATAAGTCTTTATATAGTTTAAAACATGCCCTGAGGGCATAGTACACTCATTTGAATGATTTTTTACTCTTTCATAGCTTTCTTGCTTCCAAGGTTCACCCCTTCTTATTTGTCTTGTATGTGGGTGCTAATATCTTTTATCTTCTAGTTTTATGTTGATGATATTTTACTTACAAGTAGTGACTCTATTATACTTCATGGTCTAATACAGCTGCCGAGCATAGGGTTCAAGGTTCACGACTTAAGTGTCGTTCATTATTTTTTAAATATTAAGGTTCAGTCCATCAGTATAAGTCTGATGTTACAACAATATAAGTATGTTCTCGACATCCTTACTCAGACTGGCATGACCTTTTGCAAGCTTGTTGATACTCATATTTCTACCTTTAAAGATACTATGCTGCCCAATTCCTTATTTTTTTATCCTGTATAGTTTCATCAAATCGTTAGTTCTCTTTAATATCTCATCTCTACGAGGCCATGCATATGTTTTGCTATTAATAGAGTTTGATAGTTTATGCATGCTCCTGTAGATTCTCATTAGGCTATTGTTGAACGCATTATTTGTTATCTTTAAGGTATGACATCTTATGGCTCACATATCATTCGTAATTCCTCCTTTACTTTACATAGTTTTACAAATACAGATTGAACAGGTAATGTTAATGATAGCAAGTTTATAAATGATTACCTTGGTTTCTTTATCACATATTGATTTTATAGAAATCAAACAAGCAACGCATAATTAGCAACTCCTCTACCAAAGCTGAGTACAAAACCTTAGCAGATAGCTCTCTTGAGGTTATTTGGTTTCAGTATTTATTAACAAATCTACAAATTCTTTCAATCCTTACTCCTATCATTTGGTATAATAATCTTGGTGCTACTTATTTATCTAAGAATCCTATCCTTCATGCTCGTACTTAACATGTTGAGGTTAATTATTATTTTATACGAGAGAGGTTGCAAAGAAAAAGATTCAGATTTGTTTTATCTTTTCACAAGATCAACTTGTAGATATCTTTACTAAGTCACTTTCTATTGTTTCTTTTACTGCTTTTCGGTTTAAGTTTTGGGTCGATCATCTTTCTTTGGCCTGAGAGGGCATATTATGAAATGCATACATAGAGAAAATATTATAGGACTACTTTAATGTTGTAATCTCTATATTTACTATTGTATATTACCCTACACATATAAATAAAAAAGGTCGGCTAACTAATAGATTAAGCCTCCAATTTCTTCTCAACTGCACCTAAATTTTTTTTATACAAATTAATATGTTTGTTTAACAATCTCATAAATAAACACTTTAACACCAAATTTGACCATTTTATTGTTGGTATCGCGACAACTAATTATTGTTTCTTTCTTTTATTGTTTTCTAGCAACTTTTTCTCACCTCTTTCTAACTCAAAGATTGAAATATAAGTAAAATAAAATTTTGAACTAAAATAAAAATTATGTAGAATTTGGGATGAGCCATGTATACTCTTTGTATGTTTTAATTTAGAGCTTAATTTCAAATGCAATTGAAATAAAAATAAAGTTTGAAATTAAAAAAAACTATTGGCAAAAGGTTTATTGTTTATATAAACAGTTTTTAAACTTCAATTATTTTTTAGTTTTTATTAATGGTCAAAGATTTTTAATGGTTTTTTGAAATGAAAAGATTAGTTAATTCCTTCAGCTAAATTAAATTAGTAGAACTTATGATATGTAATCAACTCATAGAAAAAACATGTGTTACATAGCAAATATATGTAAAGGTATCATATTAGAATACATTGAAAGCATAATACAATAGACAGTATGATATGACGATTCTCAAATTAGAACTTAAACTTTTCTAGTGACTAATGAGAAGTGATAGTTGAATAAAATTTACTTTTCTAGAGTTTTCATGCCTCCACACTTCAAATTATGCTCTTGATATTATTAAATTCGGTTGTTATATTCTTTAAAGGATAGCTCTGTCAATTTCTTCTGTCTAGTTATGCTTGTTTGAGATACTTAAATAAGAAATCTTTGTAACTTAAATTACATTTTAAGTCGGTCCTTTTATTTTTTGTTACATGGGAAGCTTTTTTATTTCTTTATTCTATCTAGATTTAACCATTTTTATGCTATACAATATATACACATTATACTGAGAGTCGAAACGTGTTTATAGAGAGAGAGAGAGAGTAACGTGCATGCCATCTTTTCTTCTATAGGATATGCATGCAATAAAGTTAACTCCACAAGGGCTACGTAGCTTCATTGCAGTTTCTAAAGGGAATAAAAATACCACAAGAAATGAGAAGACAAGAATAAGCTTTAATTTTCAAATGGACCCTTCTTGTGACTGGCTGAGATTATATATTATTCAGGAGTTATTTTAGATTTTTTATATGTAATAGATATAATTTTATTTCATAATATTACCGACTAAATAAATTATAATTGCGAAACTTCATCAATGTGTTTCTTTTTGAAAAAATATGTACGTATATATAACCACTATATTATATTTTATTTGTCTATTTGTGTAACTTAATGAATATTTTTATCAATGAATCCGTACATTCAATGTTCTTGAATACCACATACTTCATATAATATGTAGCACTTGGCCACTAAAAATTTTAAAAAACAATAACATTATGAATTTGAGAGTATAAATACTTTCCAAATAATTGACAAGGTTGTTTCACTTGACTCTTTCAAATAACAATAGATTTTTGGAGTTGCATCNGAATCTTGAAGTGAGATATTTTTTTTTTCATCAAATTAATGATAATTAGTTTTATTTATTTATCATAGTATTAAATAAATTACTGATTTATTTTCGAGAAACCCATAAACTCAATTGTGATATGATAAATAAAAAAAGAAAAAACCTTTGATTACAAAAGCAAATTAACATGAGTGGAAAATTAATTATTCATATAGAAATAAATTACTATTCATTGACATGACTAAAAGATTGATGTCTTCCGGAATAATTTTATTTACTTTTTTTTATAGCCTACATCAACATGGATTATTTCTTAATTTTTCAATGTGGAATAACTATACTATACTTTATATTTTTTTATAACTTACATTCACATGCAATATTTCAAACCTTTTCCACATAAGATATTAAAACATCAAACATATTTTTTCTATTTCTTGAGTTGACCCGGGTCAACTAGCTTGACCCAAGACTTGATTCTTTAGTCAGGTTAACCTTCAAACCAGATTTAATAACTATATGTAATAATATGGTTGTCTCATTATCAAAATAGTTTTTTCATTAATGAGACAACTATATTATCTACGATCAAGTATTTATGCTATCAAAATATTTTTTTAGCTATACCTCCATAGAGTCTTGAAGTGAGATATTTCTTTTTTTTTTTCCTTCATCAAATTAACAAATTAACGGTAATCAAATTTTTTTCATTTATCATAGCGTTAAAATAAATTATTGATTTATTTTTGAGAAACCCATAAACTCAATTGTGATATGATAAATAAAAAAAAAAAGAGAAAACCTTTGATTACAAAAAAAAATAAAAATTAACATGCATAGAAAATTAATTATGCATATAAAAATAAATTACTATTCACATAAAATATAATTATTATTTTACCCTTTCAAAGACAAATCAAAGATCTTAGTGTTGAGGGTATATTGGTATTTTCCTTAATAATTTAATGGTTATTATGAGATTGATTGAAGATAATTTGATTTGTTTACCATTCAAATACTCAATGTAATAACTATATTGCTCTAAAAGCATGATCCCCCAGAAACATTTTTTCAAATATATTTTTATTTAAAAAACCAAAGAAAAAAATTAAAAATTTCAAATCCAAAATATTTTCCTAACATGAGGAGATAAACCTTTGAGCTGCAACAAACTAAAATACCAAAAAATTAGCCCAGTTAGATATTTTGACAAAATAGGATGAAAAAAAGACTTAATAGATAGAAAATTGAGTTGAAATCCAAACCTGACTTAAATTGAAAGAATTCATTAATTTTAAAGACTTAATGAAACTTCTAATATGTTTAATTGATATATTTAAAATTGAAGGAAAATTAAATTTGAAACTCAATTAGAAAAAAGTTAAAAAAATTAATTAAGTTTATAAACTTAAGAAAACTTCTAATAGGTTTTGAGAATTCAATCAGGGACTCAATTAAAAAAAATCAAGTTTAGAGATGTAATTTAGATCAATTTGCAAAGATTTGAAGATTAGAGACATAATTAAAACTTTAAAATGCTAAAATGGTGTAATTAATGGTTGAATTGAAAGAAATTTAAATATTAAAGGTTGATTAAAGGTCAAATTGATGCACATCAAAACCAGGGAATAAAGTGCAAAAGTCGTGTGAGTTCAGGAATTGAAATTATTCAAATCAGGGGTTAATTTAAAAATTATTGAAAGTTTGAAAGTTGATAGGGTCAATTACATAGTTTGTCAACCAAGTACTAATTTTAAAAATAAGCTCATATTAAAGTATTTAAATCAAGGTTTCTAGAGGTGCAATTGCAAAATTAAGTTCCAAGGTCAATGAAAAGTGTGGATGTTGAAATTGAAAAGATAGAGACTACATTGTAATTTCTCAAAATCCAAATTAAAAATGCTAATTTGTAGGGTTCAAATAAACGACATGTCACTTGTTTTTAATGAAGAGAATGGATGACATGTTGTTTAGTCCTTGTATGTTCTTCTTTAACCAAAAAAGTTGGCCGAGATGCCAGTTTCAAGCAAATAAACATGACACTTCTAACTAAGTTTGAGGTTTAAACCACCCCTGCTCAACATAGAAACATATCCTTTATAATGATTGATTGCTTCTATCAAACATTTACATCTTATTTTTTTCAATGATAATGACAACATCTTATCCCTAGTTAGCCCCTCTTACTTTAACAAATGCAGGCTAAGTGAAGGGCAATCTTCCAACAATTGAATAAGGAGTTCTAAACCTCCAAATTAGATGAGATTTATTCCTAATATAGATATGCACCCTTTCCTCCCCTTTAGATGATTCATATGTGCTTATGACACGATTATATTTCATTTTCTATGATAATCTTACTAAAGTAACCCACTTAGTCAACCAAGACTTAGGATGAAAGTTCCATGTTTAAATATAATTTGTGGCTACTTTTTTTGATAGATTTGAGCTTATAAAGGAAAAAATGAACTAGAATGCACTTTTATATTGAGGTTAGAGGAGAGGATGGAGAATAATCTTCCAAAACCACCTTGTGTAAAACCATGAAAAGAAAGTTGTTTCTAAAATTGAAAATGAGGTTTTTTTGGAGAGGAAAATGAGAAAGATAAAATAGAAAGAAAAGTATATAGAAAATAAAAAAAGAATTAGTGAGTAAGTAGAGAGAAAAAAGTGAAGCAAATTGTATGAAAACTTGAAGTAAGAAAGGAGAAAAAAAAATTTCATGCAAACTAAAGATTAGAAGAAAGAACAAGGTGAAAAAAGTAACAAAACCTAGAAAAAATAGAGCTGCTTTGTTCATAAAAGTATATGTGAATTTTGATGAGACAGTGCAACCCAATAAGCACACCTCTCCTTTAATGTCTTCCTTGTCAGGATCTTGTTTGTTTGTTATTGATTTTATTCATTTCATTTTAGGTTATAATCTATATTTAGTATATTTTTGTTATCAAATATGATATGCATTTGTTAAGAAAAGTAAGTTAAAAATAGTTTTGAATATATAATTTAATGTTATTTTATTTTTAAAATCATTTAATTAGTATGTTTGAATGTTTTTTTTTCATTTATTGATATTTGATGTGCCTAGACTTTGCTTTTAATTTGTTTTCTTAACATAATGCTATGTTTAGTTAGGACATTGTATATGATAAAGATGATAAAACAATGTTACAAATGATGTAATAGTGTTGAAGGATTTTAGAAAAGCATTGCTAGTTTTTTATTGATGGTATAGAGGAATTCTTGTTTTGTTTCTTTATATGTTTTCTTTTAGTTTTGAAAGTTCTAGCAAGTTGATTAGTACTGAAATTATATTTTTATCAAGGTTTTATATCATTATATTGCACTTAAAGTATCATTAAATTTTCTAACTAACATGATCAAAAGATTAATGTCTTCTTCCAAGTACAAGAGTGTCGAAGTAATAAAAAACCTGACAAGATTAAGGTTGAACCACATGAAAGTTAATTATATAAATTATAAATAACAAGAAAAATAATAATAATAGCAATAACAATAATAGCAATAGCAATAGTAATAATAATACTAGAAGAAGAAAAAGAAGTTGATGAGAAGTTTGAGATAAATGATCAATATAAATAATAAATAATGATAATAATAAATGCCAAGGTTAGAGGATCCACTAATGGTATTTCAAACAAGTATAATATAAACTCTTATTACTCAAATAGAAACCATACACAAAGAAAGTTCCAATCAGATTATAAATTGTTAACATGATTACATTAGTAATCTTGTTTGAATAATGCTAATACTTGTAAATATTATCAGATATTCATGATTATAACTTATGTTAACAACAAATCAAGTTCCTTTCATAGCACAAGTGTAGATTATACCATATGGCAGGACTATGAAAGTGTTAATTATTTGTTGTACCATGTGTTATATAATATAAATCGAGATAATCATTTAAGAAGCAAAATATTAAAAGAGAACAAGATAACAAATACAAAACATGTTAATATTAAACATTAAGATCCATGTTGAGTTTACACTATATTTATTCTTACTCCATTAGTGTAACCTTTTCACCTTAACATAATAAACTTAGTTAAACATAATAAAAGAGAGAAACATAAATAAACAAGATAAGAACATAAATAAGATAAAAAGTTAACTAAGTAAAGAAAATAAATTCAAAAGCATAAACAAGATATTAATGAAAACAAAACTTAAGCATTATAAAAATACAAGGAGAAAAAGCAATAGCATGATCTTGATCTGGAGACCAAGATATCTAAATGCATGGCAAATGCCTCCTTATATATGCTAAAATTAAAAACTATTGATTTAATGACTAATTGTTGAGTGGGTGACTGACTCTTGAGTTGCTTGTTTGCCCAAAACACTATTGATAATGTTAGAATTTGAATCAGACCTTCATATAAAAGTTGTAGAAAACTATCTGAACTTGCTAAAAAAAATAATTAAGGTTATTTGGACTTTTAAAACTCTAGATATAGGTTAAACACTAAACAATATATAAGCTAGAGGATAGATTCAAATTTTTTTATTGTTGTTATAATTGGGACTTGATAATGACCTTTTTAAATCTTGAACTCCCATGAAAGTTGTAGGCTTATATCTTACATTTCCTTCCATATAAAGTAGATCAAAATCTAAGACTTACAGCTCGAGATATGACTCAATTACTGAATAGTATTCTAGTTTGAATTGCACCAGCATTTTTTTTCTAAGTTTGATCCTCTTTTTGTCTTTTCAATTTCAGTACTTAAACTCATCAATCAATCAATCCTTTGATTTATATGATGAGCATGCATTTAAGATGAACATTTACTATAAATTAAAAATTTCTTATATTACTAATTATGTTATTATAAAACATGTTTTAGTTAGGGAGTTATTGATACTTCAAGTGCAAAATGATGATATAAAACCTTGATAAAAATACACTTTTCAATACTAATCACACTCCCTACCTAACTTATTACTAGTCCCTAGTAATCAAAGTGTTAAAATAGAGAAACAATTTGCAAATTCCATAAAGTAAAACATTCATCATTCAACTTCCATTAATATATTCAAATAAATAAACTCTCATTAAATTTATATATCTACTCAATAGCTCTTAAAAAAGATATTAATAAAACTTTTTTTTGTACTCAATATATCAACATATAGTTATGGGGCTTTACTTGAAAGAAAACAAAATTTTTGTTCTAATGTTTAAGGTTAATTTCCTTGGCTTGAGATTATTATCTCTTTCTTTTCTTGTTTTTTTTATTAATATACATATAACTTAAAAATATAATGCATTTTTAACCCATATAACAAGCTTTCGGCTAATAACTACCAGACTACTTGGTCTTAAGACATTAAGTGTTGAGACATCCCTTCAAGCTTAATAACTTGGGTTACATATACTGATACATAGATAGTGCAATGCTTGATTCCCTTAAGCTTTTCTTCTTAATCCATGTAACAAGCGTTGGGTTAATAGCTCCTAAGTTAGTTGACTTTAGGGTATTAGGTGTTAAAACACCCCTTTGATCTTAATTACTTAAGTTAGAGAAGTTATAAAACCAAACTTATCTATGTTTTTATTGTCATTATTTTTTTGTTATTTTTTTAATTTATATACTATCTCTTTCCCTTAACTATTGTCTTTATCAAAAGAACATAAATAATATAATAATCAAATATGCAACCCATAATCATATGTTAAAGTGTGTCTATCAAAATGAAAGTTTAAAAATACTTGTTAAATGAGTATATAAGCAGAATTAAGTGATAATAATATGAGAGTTTATATATCTGAATATTTCAAGAAGTATTTTGATAGATCTTTTTATGAATATTGCAAATAACCATTGAAAAATGTTAACCAAGATACACCTTAAAAGTTAATAAAATTCCTTCTTACTTTGTCATCTTAGTAACAATAGTTTGCAAATGGTTTATGAAATATAAAATACAATTAGTTTTTTTTTTTAATATCAACTACTACCCTCTCCCCCTAACCAAAATAAGACATTGTCCTCCATGTTCTAAGGTAGAAAGATAGAGTATAGAAGACATCACTTGAAACACCGAACACTGACAAACCTGAAACACACTTAAACAAATATAAGAAACAATAAAATATAAAATAATATACTATTAAGAAAACTAAAAGATATAAGGATTCACAAACAAAGGCTCAAATCTAATCTAAGCTTTTTACAGCTTTTCTTAGTTAACCAATTTATATGAATCATTAAGGGATCAATTACAGGAGTGAAAAATTGTAGTTGATCAATCAATTATTCAGCAATAGCAGCAGAGATTATGATTTGTCATGCCAAAGATGTTAGAAATTTATGTTTCACAACATGATCAAGAAAAGACAGTAATTTATCATAAAAACCATTAACATTTAACAGACCTATGAGTTTATGGTGAATATGCAGTTAGGCTCAAGAGGTAATATGAAAGATCTCTTCCAATATACCCAAACCACCTAGTAAGACAATGAAGACATCAGTGTGTTTAAAAATTTCATTCATTCAATCAGACATTATGAAGACCTGTAGTTCTTCTCTAATTGTTTTTGTAATGATATTCTCTTGTGCTAAAGCTTTAAAAAGAACCTTCATAACTTGATTACCTCCTAACATGTAACTATTAACACCCCCCATTAACCCAAGGCTACCTTCCACATCTACTAAATAGATCTTTCTCTTAGCTAGTACCCAATCAAGATGGTTTGCTAATTCTAAAAACTCTATTTCCTTTCCAGGACTAGATCCACTAAAAACACAAATGTTTCTTATGTGATAACTTAAGGAACTTGTCATTTTTACATACTTTTATATTAGTTGAATGTATGGGTTAAGTAGAATTGAAAAGAACGAAGAGAAGATTTTATAGATGAAAACTTAAAAATACAATCATACCACCTATATATAGGCCAGTTAGAGTCTCATACTCTCTCTATCTCTCTCTCTTTATTTATTTATTTATTTTAAAAAAGCATGTGTTTGTATAGGTAGTTGTGATTGTGACTCATATTTTCCCTTAGTTTTCATTCAAGAATGACTTAAACACTCTCTATAGGTCGGGGATAGGATTCCCATCCAATTGTATTAAGAACTAGCAAACAAGGTCTTTTTTAGTCAAATTTCCAAGACTATATCGAGCATATTCTTTATTGAAATGGAATCATAAGTCATGAAATGCACAATGCATCTTCACCAGGATATGTCTCAAAAGCCAATAAATGATTATCTAAAGATTTTTTATGTTTTGAAATAAATCCTAACTTTTGATAATTTTCACAAGCTTTCTCAGAATGCATGTGAATCCTTAAACATGATGGGTCAATAAAATCCACATTGTAAGATTTGTGTAATTGTCTTTCTTTATAAGAAATAGCCCTTACATGTTTCAGAATGAAAAAGTTTAATGACAATACTGACCTCATTATCTTGAATGAATCTTTGAAATATTTGATTAAGATAATATTTGAATAAGTAAGGATCATCCCAATAAAAGTTTTACATGTCACTCAAAACCTTTCTTTTATCTTGGGTACTCCAATGAAGTAGAAAAAATCCTGAAGTAAGAAAATTGATATTTTTATCAAATCAAGGCATTGAACAAAGAGAAGGTAAGAATTCATTACAAAAATAATCATTCATTTGTGTGATGTTGAATATTGAATTAGTTGTCACTCTTAACAAAAGATTTGCTTCAACATTTTTGGTGTCTTTTTTATCCATAATTTCTCCCTAATAATAAATCATTTATAAATCTTCAGATTCATCTAACTCAATTTTACTTAAAGTAGACTCATGTTGATCATAAACTAATTCTTGAATATGATCTACTTCTTCTAAATCATTATCATCTCCAAGTTGCTTGTAAATATTAAAAATATTCATCTCCAATGTCATGTTTTCAAATGATAGCTTCATCAGTTCATTCCTATTTGAAAGTTTTAAAGATTTTAGAGTTATTGATTTCAAAGGAAAGGAAATGAAAGGCATAAACTTGATATTAATGAAAGCAAAGCATAAACATTAGAAAAAATACAAAAAGAGAAAGCAAGAGCATGATCTTGATATGGAAACTAAGATGCCTAAATGCATGGCAAATGCCTCCTTTTATAGGCCAAAATTAGCAGCTAGTGATTTGATGACTAATTGATGAGTGTATGACCAACTCTTGACTTGGTAACAATCCTTATCTTCTCTTGTCTGCCCAAAATGTTATTGATAACGTCATAATTAGAACCACTTGAAAATATGAAAGTTATAGGAAATTATCTCAGCTTTTTTATGTAAAATATTGAGATCATTTGGACTTTTAGAACTCTAGATATGGGTCAAATATTGAACAATGCTCGAGCTAGAGGATAGATTCGGACTTCTTTGTTATTGCTATAATTTGGACTTGAAAATGACCTTTCTAAATCTTGGACTTCACATGAAAGTTATAGGCCTATATCTTATCTTTTCATTTATAAAAAAGAGACTTAAATTTGAGATCTACAGCTCTAGATTTGACATAATTACCGAACAGTGTTATGGTTTGGATTGTACCGGCATTTCTTTTCTAAGTTTAGCCATCTCTTTGTCATTTTAATTTCAATTCTTAAATTCATCAATCAATCCTTTTATTTATGTGATATGCATGTATTTAAAATGAACATTTACCATAAATTAAGGTATCTTATATTATTAGATATATTATTATAAAATATGCTTTAGTTAAGGAGTTATTGATAATTTAAGTGCAAAATAATGACATAAAACCTTGATATAAGTGCACTTTTAAGTACTAATCAATCGGTGATCATTGATTGTGCATCAAAAGTATCATTAAGTCTCTTATTTTACATATGTATTTATTGTTTTTATTTGGTCTTTTTATAATAATTGATGTGCTTTTTAGTAATGAAGTTTGTTTTAATATTTTGATAGGTTTTTGGAACTTAAATGAATTAATTCAGGAAATTCAACATCGGAATTCAGAACAAAGAATTAAAGAGATATTTAGTTGAAGATTGAAGCAAATCTTGGTTGAAATAAGTGCTCCAAATTTGTCCCAAAAATCAATTCTATTCCAATTCTAGAAAAGAATATCATATGATTTATTTCAAGCCCAAACTTGTCTTATGTTGTGTGAAAACTTCAACCATTAAACACTCAAGGTTTTAATGTCAATCTTAGCCTAAATAATAAGACATTTGTATACTTATTTGATGTTCAAATTTAGCCCAAATTCAGCCCCAAATCAGCCCTAAATCAACCCCAAATAAACCTTCAAATAAGCACAAACACAATCCATGATCTTACATGTCCACACAACAACAATTGATTTATTTTGGGTAATTCATTGATCCAAGAAGGCAAGCACATGGATGGAAAGCTGGAGGGGATATTTTTACATTATTTTGGGTCAAAACGAAGAAGGAGATACTCATAAATGAGGAAGAAAAACGTGCACCAAAGTGGTTGCAAAGCTGTCCTGACTTGATTTTTCAGAACACCTTTCGGTGTTTTACCCATAACTTTTGACTCAGGTGTCCAAATAAACTTTTCTTTAATGATCTGGAAAGGTGACAGAATTTTCTATAAATATGTATCTAATAGACATTTCGAAAAAAAGCCTTTAAGAGGGTCCAATTGCTGTCCAAAGTTAGAGTCAGATTTGTGTTTGAATTTGTATTGAAATTGTGTTGTGTTCTTCTTTATAGATTTCGATTCTTTAGCTTGTAAAACTTATTATTTCAGTTTGATTCAAGTTATTTCATGTTTATTGAAGTGTTCTTATATATAATCATGGTTGGCTAATCTCTTTCTTGGATCCAAATCAAGGATGATGGTGGTTGAGGTGAGTTCTTTAAGATATGAATGAATCTTAATGTTTATCTTTTCATTTTCTTCATGAATGATTTATCATTGCAAAGAAACTTTAGAAACAATTTAGGTAATGTTATAATCTTGAATTTTTATGCTCAAACTTTAGTTTTGGTATAGAGATTGCTTGATTCAATGTCTTACTTAATATGAAAATACTTGTTCATTCTTAAGCAATAATCAATCTTCATCCTTTTAAACTTCATTGTAATATCTTCCGATCTAATATCACCATCATTGATATTAAGTTGAGTTATCTTATATATCTTGAAGGAATCACCAATACATCACCATTAAAATTGATTTGGACCAAGACTTATGTTTTCTTGTCATTAAAAATCTATTTACACTTTTTTATCTTTGAAAACAAATCCATCAATTATTTCCAACCAAGTTTTGTTAATTTAATTTCTCTTGAATTTTTTTTATTTGTTACCTACCTTAATTTTCAGATCTAGCTCTCTGTGGATATGACCTCGAACTTACCGAGTTAATTGCTACATCGCACACTCATGCACTTGCGAGTTAAAACAAGCCGATCATAAAAAGAGGTCAAACAATCATCCTTCATAAAAATATGAAATCAATCTCTATGTTTCAAAACCATGGAGGCCAAGTATTAAGTAAGTCTTAATACTTATCCCAACATTGATAAGATATTTTTCCTAGTTTTTTAGTGAAAGTGGTAATTTATCTTTTGAAAGAGTTTATTCTATAAGAAGGAAAAAATTTATTTAAAAACTATTATTACATTTCATTTCAAGTATAAATAGATCATGGTCTTAAATTTTGTTTTAGTTATATCTTATAATGAAAAAGAAAAACACTTTATTCTAATGGTGTTCATGCTATAATTTCAGTCATTATAGGTGTTACATACCTCTTCAAGTTCCCTTATATGCAAATATGAATTTTCTATAAATCTAAGCCATGAAAAGAAAGTAAAAGTTAAACAATGCTAACATGACCAAAAGATTGATGTCTTCTCCTTAGTGTATGAGTGTTGAAGTAATAAATAACCTGACAAGACTAGGGTAGAATCATAAAGAGATTAATTGTATAAATTATAAATAACAATAAAACAACAACAACAATGATAATAATAATATTAGTAGTAGTAATAGTATTAGTAGTAGTAATACTAGAAGAAGAAGAAGTAGTAGAAGAAGAAGAAGAAGTTGTAGTAGTAGAAGAAGAAGAAGTTAATGAGAACTTTGAGATGAAAGATCAATGTGAAGTGATTAGTACTTAAAAGTATATTTTTTTATCAAGGTTTTATATCATCATTTTGCACTTGAAGTATCAATAACTCCTTAACTAAAGCATGTTTTATAATAATATATCTAATAATATAAGATACCTTTAATTTGTGGTAAATGTTCATTTTAAATGCAGGCCTATCACATAAATGAAAGGATTGACTGATGAATTTAAGAACTGCAATTGAAAGGATAAAGAGATGGCTAAACTTAGAAAAAAGATGTCGGTGCAATCTAAACCGGAACACTATTCAATAATTGAGTCATATTTGGAGCTTTAGATCTCAAATTTATGTCTACTTTATATGGATGGAAAAGTAAGACATAGGCCAACAACTTTCATATGGAGCCCAAGACTTAAAAAGGTAATTTTCAAGTCCAAATTATAGCAACAACAAAAAAATTTGAATTTGTCTTTCAGTCCGAGCCTGTTTAGTGTTTGGTCCATATCTAGAGTTCTAGAAGTCCAAATAACCTGAATATTTTAAGAAAAAAGCTGAGATCATTTCCTACAACTTTCATGTTTTCAAGTGGCTCAATTTTGACAGTATCCATGACGTTTTAGGCAGACAAGAGAAGATAAGGATTGTTACCAAGTCAAGAGTTGGTCACCCACTCATCAATTAGTCATCAAATCAATAGTTTTTAATTTTTGTCTATAAAAGGAGGCATTTTCCACGTATTTAGACATCTTGGTTTCCAAATCAAGGTCATGCTCTTGCTTTCTCTCTTTGTATTCTTTGTAATGTTTATGCTTTGCTTTCAGTAATATTAAGTTTATACCTTTCATTTCCTTTCATTTACTTAGTTAACTTTTATCTTATTTATGTTTTTATTTTGTTTATTTATTTATCTTTCTTTCATTATGTTTAGCTAAGTTTATTATGTCAAGGTGAAAAGGTTACACTAATGGTGTAAAAATAAGTATAGTATAAACTTAATATGGACTTTAATGTTTGATACTAACATGTTTTGTATTTGTTATCTTGTTCACTCTTTAATACTTCGCTTGTTAAATGACTAATCTTGATTTATGTTGTATAACACTTGGTGCAACAAATGCTTGGTACTTTCATAGCACTACTGTATGGTATAACCCACACCTGAGCTATGAAAGGAACTTGATTTGTTGTTAATATAAATTATAATCATGAATGCTTTATGAGATTTACAAGTATTAGCATTAATCGAATAAGATGACTAATTTAATCATGTTAACAATCTATAATCAGATTGCAACTCCTTTGTGTGTGGTTTCCAATTGAATAATAAGAGTTTATACTATACTTGTTTGACATACCATTAGTGGATCTTCTAACCTTGACATTTATTATTATTATTGTTTAATTCTTACGTTAATCTTCCATCTCAAAGTTCTCTTTTTCTTCTTCTTCTCCTTTTTTTTCTTTACTACTACTACTACTACTACTACTACTACTACTACTACTATTGCTACTAATATTATTGTTGTTATTGTTGTTACTATTATTGTTGTTTATATTTCTTTATAATTTGTACAATTAACCTCCTTGTGGTTTGACTCCGGTCTTGCCGAGTTATTTATTACTTCGACACTCCTGCATTTAGAAAAAGACATTAATCTTTAGTTGTGTTAAGTTTTTAGCACTATTGCCGGGGAGGTAAGTTCTTGTACAAATTATAGTATTTATTTTATTCTCTTTTCACTTTTCTTGTATATAATTTTGTTTCTTTTCTCTTATTTCTTCTTCTTTTGTTTTCTTCTTCCTTTTATTCTATTCATACATGTGTATGAAAGTCTGGTCACGTACATCAACTAGTAAACTATGTAGGGTATCCTTATCATTTTTAAAAAATATGACTAAAGAAGATAATCAATCACTTCATAAGGAGAATAATCATGTTAAAACACTTAGAGACCACATGAATCCCATAGGAACAAGTGCACCATCGTGCATAGTTTTTCCTACCCATAAATCTCACTTTAATTTTAAGCTAGACATTATTCAACTTTTACCTTCTTTTCATGGCTTAGATTTAGAAAATCCATACTTGCATTTAAGGAAATTTGAGGAGGTCTGCAACACATATAATGATTCAAATTTTAGCATGAACACCATCAGATTAAAGCTTTTTCCTTTTTCATTAAAAGATAAAGTTAAAACATGGCTACAAAATTTAAGTCCAAGATCTATTCGTGCTTGGGATAAAATGCAACAGTAGTTTTTAAAGATGTTTTTTCCATCTTACAAAACAAACTCTTTCAAAAGATAAATCACCACTTTCACTCAAAAACCAGGAGAAACATTTTACCAATGTTGGGATAGGTATCGAGACTTGCGTAATACTTGCCCTCATCATGGTTTTGAAACATGGAGGTTGGTTTGACATTTTTATAAAGGGTTAACACCTAGAGATAGGCAAATGGTTGAATTGATGTGCAATGGAACTTTTAATGATAAAGACCTTGATCAAGCAATGGAGTACTTAAACTTGTTAGATGAAAATGCTCAAAATTGAGACACTGCAGGTACTTATGAGGCACTATGTAAAACTCAAACTTATACATCTAGTGGAGTTATGTACAACCTTAAGGAAGATTATAATCTTCAAGCCAGGTTTGCATCTTTAGTTAGAAAAGTCGAGGCACTAGAATTGAAAAAGAGTGGTTAACTAAAATCTGTTGAAAACATTGCATGTCAAATATGTGAAACAAATGAACACTCAACCAACAATTGTCCAACCTTGCCTTTTTTTAAAGAATGTCTCCATGAAAAAGCCCATGCTTTAAATAGTTTTCAAAGAGCTAACCACAACCCATACTCACAAACATACAACCCTAGTTGGAGAAATCACCTAATTTTCAATTGGAAAAGTGATAATAACAATGTACAAACTTCACAACCACCGTTTCAAGTACATCATAATTTTTAAAATTCTCATAGATATGCACCTCCTTATGCTCCACCTCCTAGAAGAAATCTTGAGGAAACATTACATGCATTCATTGAAAAGCAAGAGACAATCAATACTCAACTTGTTCAAAACATGATAAATGTTAAAGATACTCTTAGAAAATTGACATCTGCTCTTAGTTTTCAAGAGAAAGGTAAGTTTCCATCTCAACCACAATAAAATCTCAAGGGGCAATACAATGCAAATGCAAGTAGTTCTGGAAGCCAACACATGGATCAAGTCAAATTAATCACTATTCTTCGTAGTGGCAAGGTTATTGAAAAACCCACTCTTGAACCTTGTGAGAAAAATGACAAGTCAATCTCTAAGGGTAAGGAAGGGGTTGAATCTGAAAATTACAAAGATATGATTGATTCCCTGCCAGCACTTTCATTTTCTCAAGCCATGACCAAACAAAGAAAAGTCAATCATAACTCTGAAATTTTTGAAACTTTCAAACAGGTAAGAATCAATATTTCTTTGTTGGATGCTATTAAACAAATTCCTTTCTATGCAAAATTTTTGAAAGATCTATGCATTGTGAAGAGGAAACTGAATGTGAAAAAGAAAGTCTTTGTAGTCAAACAAGTAAGTGTCATTTTTAAGAACAATAATGCTTTGAAATATAAAGACCCTGGTTGTCTTACAATTTCTTACCTTATTGGAAAACATAACTTAAAAAAGCCTTGCTTGATCTTGGAGCCAGTGTGAATTTACTTCCATATTTAGTTTTTCAAAGTCTCAATTTAGGTAAGTTAAAACTAACTTTTATAACTCTTTTACTTGTCGATAGATCTGTAAAAGTTCCTAGAGGAATAATCAAAGATGTGTTAGTAAAAGTCGATAAATTCATTTATTCTATGGATTTTGTTATCTTAGACATAGAACCTGTTGAAGTATGTAATTCATTACTTGTTATTTTAGAACGTTCATTTCTTGCAACTTCTAACGCATTGATTAATTATAGGAATGGACTAATGAAGCTATCATTTGGAAATATGACATTGGAGATGAATATTTTCAACATTTGCAAGCAACCTCGAGATGATAATGATTTATAAGAAGTAAATCATATTGATGAATTAGTTTATGATAAACTTGAATCTACTTTAAGTAAAAATAAGTTGGATGAATATGAAGATTTGCAAATGATTTATTCTCAGGAAAAAATCAAGGATGAAAAAACACTGAAAATATTGATAAGGATCATTTATCAAAAGTGACAACAAATTTGATATTTGACATCACACCAATCGATGATTACTTTCCTAACGAATCCTTACTTTCTCTTAGTCCAATGCCTTGGTATGATAAAAATATCAATTTTCTTGCTTTAAGAGATTTGCAGCTGATTGAAGTACCCAAGACAAGAAAAAGTTTTGAACAAAATGAAGAATTTTTATTGTGATGACCCTAACTTATTCAAATATTGTCCTGATCAAATATTTTAACGATTCATTCCCGGCAATGAGGTAAATGGTGTCATTAAACTTTGTCATTCTAAAACATGTGGGAGTTATTTTTCATCAAAAAAGACAGCTATAAAAATATTTCAAAATGGATTTTATTGGCCCACCATATTCACGGACACACATGCATTCTGAAAAACATGTGAAAATTATCAAAAAGTTGATACTAGTAAAAACGTTTTGTTTTATAATTCTCAACTCCATTTATTCCTAAGAGAACTAAGATCAAGATGGGGCAGTCCACTTATTAAGAAATATGTGCATCCTTATAGGGCCTTTGATATTAAGAATTCAATGAATGACAATGTTTTTAAGGAAAATGGACATCATTTGAAAGCTTACTGTGATAATTTTGCTAGTGAAAATCAATCAACCGGTTTGAATGATCTTGTAGATAAAGGTTGATTATTTTTTTTCCTTCACATTGTTTTTGTGTTTTTTAAGTGATTTTTGCTAGTTTCTCTCACCCGGTCAAATGGCGAACAACGGTACTCCGTGACTTAAGTCGATTCTTTCAGTTTCCCATAATAACTGATATTTGTGTAAATATTTGTGCAATTCTTTGAATCTCTCTTTCAATTCTCATTTAAAAATGAACATTAATCTTGAAAAATTAAAAAAGTATTTTCCCACTCTGCCTCAAAATGTGATTACAAAAATTTATCGTGCTAGATGTGCAAGATTGAGGTTGTTAATGAATCATGAAATTCCTGAAGATATTCGTTGGTTGATTGAAGTAAAGGTTGATTATTAGGTGAGTCTTCTAATTTCTTCATTTCATAGATGCCTAGAATAAGTAAAAGCGCTTTTGCAAAGAAACGCCATGCTAAACGACTGAAAGTTTGTCATCGATATGCTAGATGAACTTGTAATGCACAATATCATTCTCTAGGAATGGTATTTATAAACTGTGAAGATAAAATATAATTCATTAAGGATGACCTAAGTAAAGAGTTTTAAATAATCTTCTATTAACTCTTAAGACGCATCCTAGTGGAGATGTGCATTTTGCAATTTATAATTTATGACCACTATTTCATAAAAAACATGCTCGACTTAGTCTTAGGAATCTGACTAAAAAAGACCATGTTTGCTAGTTTTTTTAAAAATTGGATGGGAAGCCTATCCCTGACCTATAGAGAGCGTTTAAATCGTTCTTGTACGTAAACCAAGGGAAGATGGAAGCCACAATCATAACTACTTGTACATACGAATACTTTTCAAAAATAAATAAATAAATAAAGAGAGAGTGTGTGTGTGTGAGACTCTAGCTGACTTACATATAAGTGGTATGATTGCCTTTTTAATTTCTCATTTATAAAATCCTCTCTTCTTTCCTTTGATTTCTACTCAACCCATACATTCAACAAATATAAAAGTGCATAGAAATGACAAGTTCCTCAGGTCATCACATGAGAAATATTTGTGTTTTCGGTGGATCTAGTCTTGGAAAAGAAAAGGAGATTTTAGAATCAGCAAATCATCTTGGTCAGGTGCTAATTAAGAGAAAGATTCATTTAGTGTATAGGGAGGCAGTCTTGGGTTAATGGAAGGTGTGTCAATAGTTGTATTTTTAGGAGGTAGTCAGGTTTTGGGGGTCATCCCCGAAGCTTTAGCACAAGGGGATATCATTGAAAAAACAATTAGAGAGGAACTTCAGGTCTCCACAATGTCTCCTCAAATGAATGTAATGTTTAACCATGTTAATGTCTTTATTACCTTACCAGGTCGTCTAGACACATTGGAAGAGATATTTTATATTTCATCTTGGGCCTAACTGCACTTTCACCATAAACCCATAGGTTTGTTAAATGTTAATGGTTATTATGATAAGTTGTTGTCTTTCCTTGATCATGCTATGGAACAAGAATTTCTAACATCTTTTGCATGACAAATCATAATCTCTGCTATTGCTACTACTGAACAATTGATTAACTAACTACAATCTTTCATTCTTATAATTGATCCCTCCATAAGTCGTATAAATTGGTCATTTAAGGAAAGCCGTAAAAAGCTTAGATAAGATTTGAGTCTTTATTTTTAATTTTTTTATCTTTTTATTTTATTATTGTGTTTTATACTCATTTAACATATATTTTTAAACCTTAATTTACACATACACTTTAAAATGTGATTGTAGGCTGCACATTGGATTATTACATTATTTATGTTCTTTTGTTAAAGGTAACAACTAAGAGAAATGGATAATATATAATTAAAAAAACAAAAAAAGGGCAAAAAAATTAAATTAAAATAAAATGATGATAATAAAAATATAGATAAGTTTGGTTTTGTAGCCTCCCTAACCTAAGCAATTAAGCCCAAAGGGGTGTTTTAACACCTAATACCCTAAAGTCAACTGACTTGGGAGTTATTGGCCCAACGCTTGTTACATGGGTTGAGGAGAAAAGCTTAAGGGAATCAAACATTGCACTATTTATGTATCAATATCTGTTACCCGAATTAGTAAGCTCGTAAGGGTGTTTCAACACCTAATGTCATAAGACCAACTGACTTGAGAGTCATTAGCCGAAAACTCATTACATGGGTTAAAGATGCATGGTGTTTTAAGTTATATGTATATATATATATATATATATTTAAAAAAAAAACAATAATCTCAACCCAAGGAAGTTAACTTTAAACATTAGAACAAAAAAAAAATCTTCCAAGAAAAGCACTATAATTATGTGTTGATATATTGAGCATAAAAGAAAGGTTTATTAATATCTTGTTATGAGATATTAAGTATATGTATAAATTTAATGAAAGTTGAATGATGAATATCTTGCAAATTGTGTAATTTGCAAATTGTTTTTCTATTTTAATGCTTTGATTACTAGACACTAGTAATAAACTAGTTGAGGGATGTGATTAATGTTTAAAAGTGCATTTTTATCCAGGTTTTATATCATCATTTTGCACTTGAAGTATTAATAACTCCTTAACTAAAACATGTTTTATAATAATATATCTCATAATATAAGATACCTTTAATTTGTGGTAAATGTTCATTTTAAATGCAGGTCTATCACATAAATAAAAGGATTGATTGATGAATTTAAGAATTAAAATTAAAAGGACAAAGAGATGGTCAAACTTAGAAAAAAGATGTTGGTGCAATCTAAACTGGAACACTATTCGATAATTGAGTCATATCATGAGTTTTAGATCTTAGATTTAGGTATACTTTATATGGATGGAAAGGTAAGACATAGGCCTACAACTTTTATATTGAGCTCAAGATTTTAAGAGGTCATTGTCAAGTCCAAATTGTAGTAATAATAAAGAAGTCCAAATCTGTTTTCCAGCCCAAGCACTGTTCAGTGTTTAGCCTATATTTGGAGTTTTAGAAGTCCAAATGACCTGAATTGTTTAAACAAGAAAGTTGAGATAATTTCCTACAACTTTCATGATTTCAAGTGGCTCAAATTTTAACGATATCAATGATGTTTTGGACAGACAAGAGAAGATAAGAATTGTCACCAAGTCAAGAGTTGGTCGCCCACTTATCAATTAATCATCAAATCAATAGTTTTCAATTTTAGCCTATAGAAGGAGGCATTTTCCATACAGTTAGACATCTTGGTTTCTAGATTAAGATCATGCTCTTGCTTTCTCTCTATGTATTCGTTGTAATGTTTATGTTTTGCTTTCATTAATATCAAGTTTATACCTTTCATTTCCTTTCATTTACTTAATTAACTTTTATCTTATTTATGTTTTTATTTTATTTATTTATTTGTCTTTCTTTCACTATGTGTAGTTAAGTTTATTATGTCAAGGTGAAAAGGTTATACTAATGGTATAAGAATAAGTATAGTGTAAACTTAATATAGACTTTAATGTTTGATACTAACATGTTTTATATTTGTTATCCTGTTCACTTTTTAATACTTTGCTTACTAATCTTGATTTATGTTGTATAACACTTGGTACAACAAATACTTGGCAATTTCTTAGTGCATATTATATGGTATAACCGACACCTGAGCTATGAAAATGACACAACAAAAAGATTAATGTCTTCTCCCAAGTGCAGGAGTGTCGAATTAATAAATAACTTTGCAAGACCGGGATCGAGCCTTGAAGAGGTTAATTGTACAAATTATAAACAACAATAATAACAATAACAACAACAATTATAATAATAATATTAGTAGTAGTAGCAGCAGCAACAGCAGTAGCAGTAGTAATATTAACAATAATAATAATAAAGAAAGAAAATAAGAATAAGAGGATTAAAACTTGGATATGAAATATTAATGTAAGAATTAAACAATGATAATAATAAATATCAAGGTTAGAGGTTTCACTAATGGTATGTTAAACAAGTATAATATAAACTCTTATTGTTTAATTGTAAACCACACACAATAGAGGTTCAAATCAGATTATAGATTGTTAACATGATTATATTAGTCATCTTATTCTATTAATTCTAATACTTGTAAATTTCATCAAGCATTCATAATTATAACTTATGTTAACAACAAATCAAGTTCCTTTCATAGTTCAAGTGTTAGTTATACCATACAGTAGGAACTATGAAAGTGTCAAATATTTGTTGTACCAAGTGTTATATAAGATAGATCAAGATTAGTGATTGATACTTAAAAGTGTATTTTTATCAAGGTTTTATATCATCATTTTGCACTTGAAGTATCAATAATTCCTTAACTAAAGCATGTTTTATAATAATATATCTAATAATATAAGATACCTTTAATTTGTGGTAAATGTTCATTTTAAATGCAGGCCTATCATATAAATGAAAGGATTGATTGATGAATTTAAGAACTGAAATTGAAAAGATAAAGAGATAACCAAACTTAGAAAAGAGATGTTGGTGCAATCCAAACCAGAACACTGTTCGGTAATTGGGTCATATCTGGAGCTATAGATCTCAGATTTTGGTCTACTTTATATGGATGGAAAGGTAAGACATAGACCTACAACTTTTATAGGAGCTCAAGATCAAAAAAGGTCATTTTCAAGTCTAAATTGTTGCAACAAGAAAGAAGCCGCAATATGTCCTCCAACCTGAGCACTGTTCAGTATTTTGGCCATATCTGGAGTTCTAGAAGTTGAAATGAGCTGAATTTTTTACACAAGAAATCTGAGACAATTTCTTACAACGTTTATGTTTTAAAGTGGCTTCAATTTTGACGTTATCAATGATGTTTTGGGCAGACAAAAGAAGATAAGGATTGTCACCAAGTCAAGAGTTGGCCACCTACTCATCAATTAGTCATCAATCAATAGTTCCTAATTTTGTCCTATAAAAGGAGGCATTTGCCATGTATTTAGGCATCTTGGTGTCCAGATCAAGATCATGTTTTTATTTTCTCTCTTTGTATTCTTTATGCTTTGTTTTCATTAATATCAAGTTTATGCCTT
>SRLM01000080.1:0-20527 GCA_015708895.1 Populus ilicifolia | reverse complement strand
TGTTCAGTATTTTGGCCATATCTGGAGTTCTAGAAGTTGAAATGAGCTGAATTTTTTACACAAGAAATCTGAGACAATTTCTTACAACGTTTATGTTTTAAAGTGGCTTCAATTTTGACGTTATCAATGATGTTTTGGGCAGACAAAAGAAGATAAGGATTGTCACCAAGTCAAGAGTTGGCCACCTACTCATCAATTAGTCATCAATCAATAGTTCCTAATTTTGTCCTATAAAAGGAGGCATTTGCCATGTATTTAGGCATCTTGGTGTCCAGATCAAGATCATGTTTTTATTTTCTCTCTTTGTATTTTTTGTATTGCTTATGTTTTGCTTTCATTAATATTAAGTTTATGCCTTTCATTTCCTTTCCTTTGCTTTGTTAACTTTTATCTTATTTATGTTCTTATTTTATTTATCTATTTTTCTTTCTTTCATTATGTCTAGCTAAGTTTATTATGTTAAGGTGAAAAGGTTATACTAATGGTGTAAGAATAAGTATAGTATAAAGTTAATATGGATTTTAATGTTTGATAATAACATGTTTTATATTTGTTATCTTGTTCACTCTTTAATACTTTGCTTGTTAAATGACTAATCTTGATTTATGTTGTATAACACTTGGTACAACAAATGCTTGGCACTTTCATAGCCCATACTGTATGGTATAACCAACACCTAAGCTATGAAAGGAACTTGATTTGTTGTTAACATAAGTTATAATAATGAATGCTTGATGAAATTTACAAGTATTAGCATTAATTGAATAAGATGACTAATGTAATCATGTTAAAAATCTGTAATCAGATTGGAACCTCCTTTGTGTGTGGCTTCCAATTGAATAATAAAAGATTATACTATACTTGTTTGACATACCATTAGTGGATCCTCTAACCTTGACATTGTTTGTTATCATTGTTTAATCCTTACATTAATTTTTCATCTCAAAGTTCTCATCAACTTTTCTTCTTCTTTTTATTATTATTATTATTGTTATTTTTATTATTACTACTACTAGTAGTAGTATTATTATTAGTATTATTATTGCTATTATTATTATTATTGTTGTTATTGTTACTATTGTTGTTGTTTATAATTTGTACAATTAACCTCCCTGTGGTTCGATCTTGGTCTTCCCAAGTTATTTATTACTCTAACACTCCTGCATTTGGGAGAAGACATCAATCTTTTCGTTGTGTCAAGTTTTTGGCACCGTTGTCGGGGAGGCAAGTTTTGTATAAATTATAATTTTTACTTTATTTTCTCTTTTCACTTTTCTTGTATATAACTTTGTTTCTTTTCTCTTGTTTCTTCTTCTTTTGTTTTCTTTTTCCATTTATTCTATTCCTACACGTGCATGAGAGTGTGGTCACGTATATCAAGTGGTAGATTTTGTAGGGTATCCTCATGATTTTCAGAAAATATGGCTAAAGAAGATAATCAATGACACGACGAAAAGATTAATGTCTTCTCCCAAGTATAGGAGTGTCGAAGTAATAAATAACCCGGCAAGACCGGGGTCGAACCACAGGGAGCTTAATTGTACAAATTATAAACAACAACAATAGTAACAATAACAACAAGAATAATAATAGTAGCACTAATAATACTAGTAGTAGTAGTAGTAGTAATAACAAAAGAAGAAGAAGAAGAAGAAGAAAAGTTGATGAGTACTTTGAGATGAAAAATTAACGTAAGGATTAAACAATGATAACAAACAATGTCAAGGTTAGAGGATCCACTAATGGTATGTCAAACAAGTATAGTATAAACTCTTATTATTCAATTGGAAACCACACATAAAGGAGTTTCCAATCAGATTATAAATTGTTAACATGATTACATTAGTCATCTTATTCGATTAATGATAATACTTGTAAATTTCATCAAGCATTCATGATTATAACTTATGTTAACAACAAATCAAGTTCCATTCATAGCTCAGGTGTCGGTTATACCATACAATATGGGCTATGAAAGTGGCAAACATTTGTTGTACCAAGTGTTATACAACATAAATCAAGATTAGTCATTTAACAAGCAAAGTATTAAAAGAGTGAACAAGATAACAAATATAAAACATGTTAGTATCAAACATTAAAGTCCACATTAAGTTTATACCATGCTTATTCTTACACCATTAGTGTAACCTTTTCACCTTGACATCATTAACTTAGCTAGACATAATGAAAGAAAAAAAAGATAAACAAAATAAGAACATAAATAAGATGAAAGCTAACTAAGTAAATGAAAGGCATAAACTTGATATTAATGAAAACAAAGCATAAACATTGCAAATAATACAAAGAGAGAAAACAAGAGCATGATCCTGATCTGGACACCAAGATGCCTAAATGCATGGCAAATGCCTCCTTTTATAGGCCAAAATTAGGAACTATTGATTTAATGACTAATTGATGAGTAGGTAGCCAATCCTTGACTTGGTGACAATCCTTATCTTCTCTTGTCCGCCCAAAACGTCATTGATGACGTCAAAATTAGAGCTACTTAAAAACATGAAAGTTTTAGAAAATTGTCTTAGCTATCTTGTGTTAAATATTCAACTCATTTTGACTTCTAGAACTCCAGATATGACTAAGATACTGAACAATGTTATGGCTGGAGGATAGATTTGGGCTTTTTTGTTGTTGCAACAATTTGGACTTGAAAATGGCCTTTTTAGATCTTGGGCTCCATATGAAAGTTGTAGGCATATGTCTTACCTTTCCATCCATATAAAGTAGACCTAAATCTGAGATGTATAGCTCTAGATATGACCCAATTACCGAATAGTGTTCCGGTTTGGATTGCACCGACATCTCTTTTCTAAGGTTGATCATCTCTTTGCCTTTGCAATTGAAGTTCTAAAAGTCATCAATCAATCCTTTCATTTATGTGATAGACCTGCATTTAAAATGGACATTTACCATAAATTAAAGGTATCTTATATTATTAGATAGATTATTATAAAACGTATTTTAGTTAAGGAGTTATTTATACTTCAAGTGCAAAATGATGATATAAAACCATGATAAAAATACACTTTTGAGTACTAATCACACCCCCCAACTAGCTTATTACTAGTCCCTAGTAATCAAAGTTTAAAATAGAAAAATAATTTGCAAATTTCACAAAGCAAGGTATTCATTATTTAAGTTCCATTACTTTATACAGATAAACAAATTCTTGTTAAATTTATATACCTGCTCAATACCTCTTAATAAGATATTCATAAACCTTTTTTTTATGCTCAATGTATCAACACATAATTATAGGGCTTTTCTTGAAAGAAAACAAAATTTGTGTTCTAATGTTTAAGGTTAACTTCCTTGGGTGAGATTATTATTTTTGTCTTTTTTTTTAATATATATACATATAATTTAAAACACCACGCATCTTTAACCCATGTAACGAGTTTTCAGCTAATGACTCCTAAACCAGTTGATCTTAGGGCATTAGGTGTTAAGACACCCCTACGAGCTTAGTAACTCAGGTTGCAAATACTGATGTGTAGATAGTGCAATGTTTGATTCCCTTAAGCTTTTCTCCTCAACCCATGTAACAAGTGTTGGGCCAATAGCTCCCAAGTCAGTTGACTTTAAAGTATTAGGTGTTAAAATATCCCTTCGGGCTTAATTGCTTAGTTTAAGGAGGCTACGAAACCAAACTTATCTATATTTTTATTATTATTATTATTTTTCTTTTTCTCTTATTTTTGTTTTTTAATTATATACTATCCCTTTCTCTTAGTTGTTACCTTTAACAAAAGAACATAAATAATATAATAATCCAATATGCAACCCACAATCATATGTTGAAGTGTGTGTGTGTAAATTAAGGTTTAAGAATACATGTTAAATAAGTATATGAGTAGACTTAAGTGATAAGAATGCAAGAGTTTGTAACTCTGAATATTTCAAGAAGTATTATGATAGACCTTGTTACGAATGATTACTAAGATGCGTCTCAAAAGTCATAAAAGATTCTCCTTACTGTGCCATCATAGTAACAACCATTTTGCATATGCTTTAAGAAATAGAAAACACAATTTTTTTTTTAGCTATTACCCTCTCCCCCCAACTAAAACAAGACATTGTTCTTAATGTTTAAAGGTAGAAAGATAGAGTATAAAAGATGTCACCTAAAATAACGAACACTGACAAACCTGAAACACACTAAAAAAAATATAAGAAACAACAAAACATAATAATAAAACCAAAAGACGCAGAGATTCATAAATGGAGGCTCAAATCCAATCTAAACTTTTTATAGCTTTTCTTAGTTGACCAATTTATACAACTGGTAAAGCAATAAAGGCATCAACATGGTTAAACATTGCATTCATTCGAGCTGACATTGTAGAGACCTAAAGTTCCTCTCCAATTGTTTTTCTAATGATGTCCCTTTGTGCTAAAACTTCGGGGACGACCCCCAAAACTTGACTACCTCTTAAAAATACAGCTATTGACACACCTCCCATTAACCCAAGACTGCCTTCCCTATATACTAAATGAATCGTTCTCTCAGCTAGCACTTGACAAAGATGATTTGCTGACTCTAAAAACTCCTTTTACACAAATATTTCTTATGTGATGACTTGAGGAACTTGCCATTTCTACACACTTCTGTATTTGTTAAATGTATGGGTGAGTAGAAATGAAAGGAAAGAAAAGAGGGTTTTATAGATGAGAAATTAAAAAGGCAATCATACCACCTATATGTAGGCTAGTTAGAGTCTCACACACACACACTCTCTCTCTCTCTCTTTATTTATTTATTTACTTTAAAAAAAAACATGTATATGTACAAGTAGTTATGATTGTGGCTCACATCTTCCCTTGGTTTTACGTCCAAGAACGGCTTAAACACCCTCTATGGGTCGGGGGTAGGCTTTCCATCCAGTTTTCTTAAAAACTAGCAAACAGGGTCTTTTTTAGTCAGATTCCCAAGACTAAGTTGATCATGTTCTTTATGAAATAGCAGCCATAAATCATGAATTGCAAGATGCACATCTCCATTAGGATGCGTCTCAAGAGTCAATAGAAGGTTATCTAAAGACTCCTTACTTAGGCCATCCTTAATGAATTGTATTTTATCTTCACGGTTTATAGATACCATTCCTAAAGAACAACATTGTGCATTACAAGTCCATCTTGCACATCGATGACAAACTTTCAATCGTTTTGCACGACGTTTCTTTGCAAAAGTGCTTTTACCTATTCCAGGTATGTGTGAAATGAACGAGTTAAAGGACTCACCTGATAATTGGACTTTTGCTTCAATCAACCAGCAAATATCTTCACGAATTCCATGATTCATTAACAATCTTAATCTTGCACATCTAGCATGGTAAATTTTTGTAATCGCATTTTGAGGCAGAGCAGGAAAATACTTTTTCAAATGAGAATTGGAAGAGAGATTCAAAGAATTGCAGAAATGTATATACAGATATCAGTTATTATAGGAAACTAAAAGAACTGACTTAAGTCACGGAGTACCGTTATCTACCATTTGACCGGGGTAAGAGAAACTAGCAAAAATCACTCAAAAAGGAACACAAAAATAATGTGAGAAAAACAAAATAATCAACCTTTATCTACAAGATCATTCAAACTAGTTGATTCATTTTGACTAGGAAAATTATCAAAGTAAGCTTTCAAACGATGTTCATTTTCCTTAAAATCATTATCATTCATTGAATTCTTAATTTCACAGGCCCCATAAGGATTGCTCCATCTTGATCTTAGCTCTCTAGGGAATGCATAAAGTTGAGAATTATAAAACAAAACTTTTTGACCAGTATCAACTTTTTGACAATTTTCACAAATTTTACAGAATGCATGTGTGTCCTTAAATATGATGGGCCAATAAAATCCATTTTGAAAGATTTTTTAGCTATCTTTTTTTTATGAAAAATAACTTCCACATGCATCAGAATGATAAATTTTAATGACACAACTTACTTCATTGTCAGAAATGAATCTTTGAATAAGTGAGGGTCATCACCATAAAAGTTCTTCACTTTATTTAAAAACTTTTCTTTGTCTTTGGTACTCTAATCGGCTGGCAAATCTCCTAAAGCAAGAAAATTAATATTTTTATCATACCAAGGCATTGAAATAAGAGAAAGTAAGGATTCGATACGAAAGTAATCATTAATTGGTGTGATGTCAGATGTCGAATCTGTTGTCATTGTTGACAAAAGATTCACATCAACATTTTTTATGCTTTTTTCATCCGTGATTTCTTCCTTAGAATAAATCATTTGCAAATCTCCAGATTCATCCAACTCATTTTTACTTAAAGTAGATTCAAGTTGATCATAAACTAATTCATTAATATGATCTACGTCTTGTAAATCATTATCATCTCCAGGTTGCTTGCAAATGTTGAAAATATTCATCTCCAATAGCATGTTTCCAAATGATAGCTTTATCAGTCCATTCCTACAATTAATCAATGCGTTAGAAGTTGCAAGAAAGGGACGTTCTAAAATAACAAGAAATGAATTACATGCTTCAACAGGTTGTGTGTCCAAAACAACAAAATCCACAAGATAAATGAATTTATCGACTTGTATTAACACATCTTCAATTATTCCTCTAGGCACTTTTATGGATCTATCGGCAAGTAAAAGAGTTATAGAAGTTGGTTTTAACTCACCTAGATTAAGACACTAAAAAACTGAATATGGAAGTAAATTCAAACTAGCACCAAGATCAAGTAAGGATCTTTTAATTTTACGCTCTCTAATAAAGCAAGAAATTGTAGGACAATTAGGGTCTTTATATTTCAAAGCATTATTGTTTTGAAGAATAGCACTTGTTCGGCTAGAAAGGCTTTCTTTTTCACATTCAGTTTCCTCTTCACAGTGCATAGATCTTTCAAAAATTTAGCATAGGAAGGAATCTATTTAATAGCATCCAGCAAAGGTATATTGATTCTTACCTGTTTGAAAGTTTCAAAAATTTTAGAGTTGTGATTGACTTTCCTTTGTTTGGTCATGGCTTGAGGAAATGGAAGTACTGGAGGAGAATCAGTCTTTTCTTTGCAATTTTCAGATTCAACCCCTTCCTTACCCTTAAAGATTGACTCATCATCTTTCTTATAAGGTTCAAGAGAGGGTTTTTCAATAACCTTACCACTGCAAAGAGTAGTGACTGATTTGACTTGATCCATGTGTTGGCTTCCGGTTTGCAAGAGTATCTTTAAAATCTGTCATATTTTGAGCAAGTTGAGTATTGATTATCTCTTGCTTTTCAATGAATGCATGCAATGTTTCCTCAAGATTTCTTCTAGGAGGTGGAGCATAAGGAGGTGCATATCCATGAGAATTTTGAAAATTATGGTGTGTTTGAAACGATGGTTGTGAAGTTTGTGTATTGTTGTTCTCACTCCTCCAACTAAAATTTAGATGATTTCTCCAACCAGGGTTGTATGTTTGCGAGTATGGGTTATGGTTGGCCCTTTGGAAACTGTTTAAAACATGAGCTTGCTCACGGAGACATTCCTTAAAAGAAGGCAAGGTTGGACAATTATTGGTTGAGTGTTCATTTGTTTCATATATTTGACACACAATGTTTTCAATAGATTTTAATTGACCACTCTTTTCAATTCTAGTGCCTCGACTTTTCTAGCTAAAGATGCAAACTTGGCTTGAAGGTCATGATCTTCCTTAAGGTTGTACATACCTCCACTAGATGTATGAGGTTGAGTTTTACTCGTACCTCATAAGTACCCGCGGTGTCCTAATTTTGAGCATTTTTAGCTAGTAAGTCTAAGTACTTCATTGCTTTATCTGGGTCTTTGTCTTCAAAAGTTCCATTCCACATCAATTCAACCATTTTCCTATCTTTAGGTGTTAACCCTTCATAAAAATGTGAAACAAATCTTCATGTTTTAAAACCATGATGAGGGCAAGTACTAAACAAGTCTCAATACCTATCCCAACATTGATAAAATGTTTCTCCTGGTTTTTGAGTGAAAGTGGTGATTTGTCTTTTCAAAGAGTTTTTTCTATGAGATGGGAAAAACTTCTTTAAAAACTGTTGTTACATTTTATTCCAAGCACCAATGGATCCTGGTCTCAAATTTTATAGCTATGTTTTAGCTTTATCTTTTAATGAAAAAGGAAAAAGCTTTAATCTGATGGTGTTCATGCTACAATTTATATTATTATATGTGTTGCAAACCTCCTCAAATTCCCTTAAATGCAAGTATGGATTTTCCAATTCTAAACCATGAAAAAAAGGTAAAAGTTGAATAATGTCTGGTTTAAAATTAAAATGAGATGCATCGGGAGGAAAAACTATGCATGATAGTGCACTTGTTCTTGTTGGATTCATGTAGTTTTTAAGTGTTCTAGCACGGTTATTCTCATTATTCTCATTATGAAGTGATTTATTATCTTCTTCAGCCATATTTTCTAAAAATGATGAGGATACCCTACAAAGTCTACCACTTGATGTACGTGACCACACTCTCATGCACGTGTAGGAATAGAATAAAAGGAAAAATAAAACAAAAAAAAGAAAAGAAACAAAGTTATATACAAGAAAAGTGAAAAGAGAAAATAAAATAAATATTAAAATTTATACAAAACTTACCTCCCCAGCAACGGTGCCAAAAACTTGACACGATGAAAAGATTAATGTCTTCTCCCATGTGCAGACATATCGAAGTAATAAATAACCCAGCAAGACAGGGGTTGAACTATAGGGAGGTTATTGTACAAATTATAAATAACAATAATACAACAACAACAATAATAACAATAACAAGAATAATAGTAACAACAACAACAATAACAACAACAATAATAATAATAATAATAATAATAATAGTAAAGAAAAAAAAGAAGAAGATGATGATGATGATGAGGACATGGAGATAGAATATTAATGTAAGAATTAAACAATGATAATAATAAATGTCAAGGTTAAAGGTTCCAGTAATGGTATGTCAAACAAGTATAGTATAAACTCTTATTATTCAATTGGAAACCACACACAAAGGAGGTTCCAATCATATTATAGATTGTTAACATAATTACATTAGTCATCTTATTCCATTAATGCTAATACTTGTAAATTTCATCAAGCATTCATGATTATAACTTATGTTAACAACAAATCAAGTTCCTTTCATAGCTCAGGTGTTAGTTATACCAAACAGTATGGGTTATGAAAGTGTCAAGCATTTTTTGTACCAAGTGTTATACAACACAAATCAATATTAGTCATTTAACAAGCAAAATATTAAAGAGTGAACAAGATAACAAATATAAAACATGTTAGTATCAAACATTAAAGTCCATATTCAGTTTATACCATGCTTATTCCTACACTATTAATATAATTTTTTCACTTTGACATCATTAACTTAGCTAGACATAATGAAAGAAAGACAAATAAATAAATAAAATAAGAACATAAATAAGATGAAAGTTAACTAAGTAAATGAAAGGAAATGAAAGGCACAAACTTGATATTAATGAAAACAAAGCATAAACATTGCAAAGAATACAAAGAGAGAAAACAAGAGCATGATCCTGATTTGGACACCAAGATGCCTAAATGCATGGCAAATGCCTCCTTTTATAGGCCAAAATTGGGAACTACTAATTTGATGACTAATTGATGAGTAGGTAGCCAACCTTTGACTTGGTGACAATCCTTATCTTCTCTTGTCTGCCCAAAACATCATTGATGACGTCAAAATTAGAGCCACTTGAAAACATGAAAATTCTAGGAAATTATCTCAGCTTTCTTGTGTAAAAAATTCAGCTCCTTCTGACTTCTAGAACTCCAAATATGGCCAAAATACTAAACAGTGCTCGGGCTGGAGGATAGATTTGGGCTTCTTTGTTGTTGCAACAATTTGGACTTGAAAACGGCCTTTTTAGGCCTATGTCTTACCTTACCATCTATATAAAGTAAACCTAAATATGAGATGTGTAGCTCCAGATATGACCCAATTACCAAATAGTGTTTTAGTTTGGATTGCACTGACATCTTTTTTCTAAGTTTGATCATCTCTTTGCCTTTGCAATTGAAGTTCTTAAAGTCATCAATCAATCCTTTCATTTATATGATAGGCCTGCATTTAAAATGAATATTTACCATAAATTAAAGTTATCTTATATTATTAAATATATTATTATAAAACGTACTTTAGTTAAGGAGTTATTGATACGTCAAGTGCAAAATGATGATATAAAACCATGATAAAAATACCCTTTAAGTATTAATCATTCAATCACTTCATAACGAGAGTAATCGTGCTAGAACACTTAGAGACCAAATGAATCCCATAAGAATATGTGCACTATCATGCACAATTTTTTCTCCATTTTAATTTTAAACTAGGCATTATTCAACTTTTACCTTCTTTTCATAGTTTAGAATTGGAAAATCCATACTTGCATTTAACGGAATTTGATGAGGTCTGCAACACATATAATAATTTAAATTGTAGCATGAACACCATCAGATTAAAGCTTTCTTCTTTTTCATTAAAAGATAAAGCTAAAACATGGCTACAAAATTTGAGATTAAGATCCATTGGTGCTTGGGATGAAATGCAACAACAGTTTTTAAAGAAGTTTTTCTCATCTCACAGAACAAACTCTTTCAAAAGACAAATCACCACTTTCATTTAAAAACCAGGAGAAACATTTTACAAATGTTAGGATAGGTATCGAGACTTGCTTAGTACTTACCCTCATCATGGTTTTGAAACATGAAGATTGGTTTCACATTTTTATGAAGGGTTAACACCTAAAGATAGGCAAATGGTTGAATTGATGTGCAATGGAACTTTTGAAGATAAAGACCCTAATGAAGCAATGGAGTACTTAGACTTGGTAGCTGAAAATGCCCAAAATTGAGACACTACGGATACTTATAAGGCACCGAGTAAAACTCAACCTCATATATCTAGTGGAGGCATGTACAACTTTAGCCAAGTTTGCATCTTTAGCTAGAAAAGTTGAGGCACCAGAATTGAAAAGGAGTGGTTAATTAAAGTATGTTGAAAATGTTGCGTGTCAAATATGTGAAGCAAATGAACACTCAACCAATAACTGTCCAACTTGCCTTCTTTTAGGGAATGTTTCCATGAACAAGCCCATGCTTTAAACAGTTTCCAAAAGGCCAACCACAACCGATACTCACAAATATACAACCCTAGTTGGAGAAATCACCTAAATTTTAGTTGGAAGAGTGAGAACAACAATGCACAAACTTCACAACCACCATTTCAAGGACACCATAATTTTCAAAATTCTCATAGATATGCACCTTCTTATGCTCCACCTCTTAGAAGAAATCTTGAGGAAACATTGCATGCATTCATCAAAAAGCAAGAGACAATCAATACTAAACTTGCTCAAAATATGATAGATTTTAAAGATACTCTTGCAAAATTAACATCTGCTCTCTATTTCTTCATCTTAACCACAACAAAATCCCAAGGAGCAATACAATGCAAATGCAAGTAGTTCTGGAAGCCAACACATGGACCAAGTTAAATTAGTCACTATTCTTCGCAGTGGTAAGGTTATTGAAAAACCCTCTCTTCAACCTTATGAGAAAGATGATGAGTCAATCTCTAAGGGTAATGAAGGGGTTGAATCTGAAAATGACAAAGAAACGACTAATTCTCCATCAACACTTCCATTTCCTCAAGTCATGACCAAACAAAAGAAAGTCAATCACAACTCTGAAATTTTTGAAACTTTCAAACAGGTAAGAATCAATATACCTTTACTGGATGCTATTAAACAGGTTCCTTCTTATGCTAAATTTTTGAAAGATCTATGCACTGTAAAGAGGAAACTGAATGTGAAAAGGAAAGTCTTTCTAGCTGAACAAGTAAGTGTTATTCTTCAGAACAATAATGCTTTGAAATATAAAGACCCTGATTGTCCTACAATTTCTTGCTTTATTGGAGAGCATAAAATTAAAATAGCTTTACTTGATTTTATGCTAGTATGAATTTACTTCCATATTCAGTTTTTCAGAGTCTCAATCTAGGTGAGTTAAAACCAACTTCTATAACTCTTTTACTTGCTGATAGATTTATAAAAGTGCCTAGAGGAATAATTGAAGATGTGTTAGTACAAGTCGATAAATTCATTTATCATATGGATTTTATTGTGTTGGACACACAATCTGTTGAAGTATGTAATTCATTTCCGGTTATTTTAGGACGTCCCTTTCTTGCAACTTCTAACACATTGATTAATTGTAGAAATGGACTGATGAAGCTATCGTTTAGAAACATGACATTGGAAATGAATATTTTCAACATTTGCAAGCAACCTAGAGATGATAATGATTTACAAGAAGTGGACTTTACTGAAAAATTAATTCATGATTAATTTCCAACTACTTCTAGTGAAATTGAGATTGATGAATCTGATGATTTACAAATGATTTATTTTCAGGAAGAATTAAAGACAAGTAATTGGAGGCCATAAATTGGGGAATTGCTACCACAATGAATTAAATCCATACCTTCAAGTGTTCAACCACCCAAACTTGATTTGAAGTCGTTGTCATCCAATCTTAAATACTTATTTTTGGGAGAAAATGAAACTTTTCCGGTAGTAATCTATTTCAAACTTAATGCACATCAAGAAGGTAAGTTATTACAAACTCTGAAAATGCACAAAAATACAATAGGATGGACCATAGCTGATATAAAAGGAATTAGTGCTTTGATTTGTACATAGAATTTATTTGGAGGAAAATGTTAAACCCTCAAGAGAAATGCAACGAAGGCTAAATCCTAATATGAAAGAAGTGGTGAAAAATAAAGTCATTAAGCTTCTAGACAATGAAATCATTTATCCTATTTCTGACAGCAAATGGGTAAGTCCTACCCAAGTTGTAACCAAGAAGTCTCGAGTCACTATGATAACAAATGAGAACAATGAGTTAATTCCCACTAGAATTGTTACTAGTTGGCGTATGTGCATTGACTATAGGAAATTTAATTCAATGACTAGAAAAGATCATTTTCCTTTACCTTTCATGGATAAAATACTAGAAAGAGTTGCGGGTCATGAATTTTATTGTTTCCTAAATGGCTATTCGGGTTACAACCAAATTGAAATTGCATTGGAAGATCAATAGAAGACTACTTTCACATGTCCATTTGGTACTTTTGCATATCGAAGGATGCTTTTTAGATTATGTAATGCACTAGCCACATTTCAAAGATGCATGCTTAGTATATTTAGTGATATGGTTGAACATTTTCTTGAGATTTTCATGGATGATTTTTCTATTTTTAGCAATTCATTTGATGATTGTTTGACTAACTTAGAAAAGGTTTTGACCATGTGTGAAGAGAAGAATCTTGTGCTGAATTGGGAAAAATGTCACTTTATGGTAACAAACGACATTGTACTTGGTCACATTGTTTCATCAAAAGGAATTGAGGTTGACAAATCTAAAATTGAGTTAATTGCAAACTTGCCAACACCTAAATCTATTAAAGATGTTAGATCATTCCTAGGACATGCTGGTTTTTATAGAAGGTTCATCAAAGATTTTAGTGTAATGTCTAAGCCTTTAAGTAACCTTCTAACAAAGGATACTATTTTGAATGGACTGAACATTGTGAAGAAACCTTTGTTAAACTTAAAAACTTGCTTACTTGTGCTCCTCTCATTCAACCTCCTGATTGGTCATTACTTTTTGAAATAATATATGATGCTAGTGATTATGTCGTAGGTGCTGTTTTGGGACAAAGAAAAGATAAGAAACCTTATATAATTTATTATGCAAGTAAAACTTTAAATAGTGCTCAAATGAATTATGCCACCACCGAAAAAGAATTACTTGCAATAGTATTTGCATGTGAAAAATTCTGGTCTTATCTTGTTAGCTTACCTGTTGTTGTTTTTAGTGATAATATAGCATTGAAATATCTTTTTTCTAAGAAAGATTCTAAGGCTAGATTGGTGCGGTGGATTTTGTTACTTCAAGAATTTGATATCACAATCAAAGATAAGAAAGGCAACGAAAATGTTGTCGCAGATCACTTGTCAAGATTGACAATAGATTTGAAAATTGACATCACATCAATCGATGACTACTTTCCTGATGAATCTTTACTTTCTATCTCTACAATGCCTAAGTTTGCTAATATTGTTAATTTTGTTGTTTTAGGACAATTGCCAGCTCATTGGAGTACTCAAGATAAAAGAAAGTTCTTGAATAAAGTGAAGAACTTTTATTGGGATGACCTTTATTTATTCAAATATTGTCCCGATCAAATATTTCAAAGATGCATTCCTGACAATGAGGCAAGTAGTGTTATTAAATTCTTTCATTCAGAGGCATGTAGGGGTCGTTTCTCATCACGAAAGACAACTGCAAAAATCTTACAAAGTGGATTTTATTGGCCCACCATGTTCAAAGACTCACATGCATTCTGCAAGTCATGTGAAAATTGTCAAAAGTTAGGATCAATTTCAAAACGTCACACGAAGCCTTTAAATCTTATTCTTGTCATTGAGATCTTTGACTGTTGAGGTATAGATTTCATGGGTCCATTTCCTCCATCATTTGATTTCTTGTACATATTAGTCGCAGTAGATTATGTTTCAAAATGAATAGAGGCAATTCCAAGTCGAAATAATGATCACAAAACAATGATAAAGCTTTTGAAAGAAAATATTTTGAGTTGATTTGGAGTCCCTCAAGCTATAATAAGTGATGGTAGAACACATTTCTCCAACAAGCCATGTGAGTCTTTAATGAAGAAATACGGAATCACACACAAAGTTGCCACTCCTTATCACCTTCAAACAAGTGGATAAGTAGAGCTTGCAAATAGGGAGATCAAACACATTTTGGAGAAAACAATGAATCCTAATAAGAAAGATTGGTCTTTAAGACTTAATGATGCACTTTGAGCTTATCGAACTGCTTATAAAACATCATTAGGTATGTCACCTTATAGATTAGTCTATGGAAAACCTTGTCACTTGCTTGTGGAACTTGAACATAAAGCTTATTGGGCTATTAAAGCTTTCAATTCAAATCTGGATGATGCTAGTCAACTATGAAAATTACAAATAAATGAGCTTGAGGAAATAAGAAATGTTGCATATGAAAATTCAAGAATTCATAAAGCAAGAATCAAAGAGTTTCATGACAAGAATATACTAAGAAAAACATTCAATGTTGGTCAAAAAGTCTTACTTTATAATTCCTGGCTGCATTTATTTCTTGAAAAATTAAGATTAAGATGGAGTGGTCCTTTTATTGTGAAACATGTGTATCTATATGGGGCCTACGACATCGAGAATCCAAAGAATGACAATGTTTTCAAGGTAAATGAACATCGTCTGAAAGTTTACTTTAATAATCTTTCAGTTGAACATGACTCTATTGAATTGGGTGATCTTGTATATAATGGTTGATTTTTTTTGCGTTTTGTTTCTAGTGATTTTTGCTAGTTTCTCTTACCCTGGTCAAATGGTGGACAATGGTACTCCATAACTTAAATTGGTCCTTTCAGTTTCCCATAATAACTTATATCTATGTATATTTGTACAATTCTTTGAATCTCTCTTCCAATTCTCATTTGAAAATAAACACTAATCTTGAAAAATTAAAAAAGTATTTTCCCGCTCTGCCTCAGAATGCAATTACAAAAATCTACCAGGGAAGTTCTTTAGGTCATCATATAAGAAATATTTGTTTTTTTGGTGGATCTAGTCCTGGGAAAGAAAAGGAGTTTTTAGAATCAGCAAATCATCTTTGTCGAGTGCTAGCTGAGAGAAAGATTCATTTAGTATATGGGGGAGGCAGTCTTAGGTTAATGCGAGGTGTGTTAATAGCTGTATTTTTAGGAGGTAGTCAAGTTTTGAGGGTCGTCCTCGAAGCTTTAGCACATGGGGATATCATTGGAAAAACAATTAGAGAGGAACTACAGGTATCCACAATGTCTGCTCGAATGAATGCAATGTTTAACCATATTGATGCCTTCATTGCCTTACCAGGAGGTCTAGGCACATTGGAAGAGATCTTTCATATTTCCTCTTGGGCCCAAATGCACATTCACCATAAACTCATATGTTTTCTATTTTATAAAGGAGGTGCAAGATTGTTGTTACTATGATGACAGAGTAAGAAGAATCTTTTATGACTCTTGAGATGCATCTTAGTAATCATTCGTAACAAGGTCTATCATAATACTTCTTAAAATATTCAGATTTACAAACTCTCGCATTGTTATCACTTAATTATATCCTTATACTTATTTAATATGTATTCTTAAACCTTAATTTACACACACACTTTAACATATGATTGTGGGTTGCATATTGGATTATTACATTATTTATGTTCTTTTGTTAAAGGTAACAACTAAGGGAAAGGGATAGTATATAATTAAAAGAAAAAAGAAAAAAAACAAATAGAAAAAAGGAAAAAAAAGAAGAAAAAGAAAAAAAATGATAATAATAAAAATGTAGATAAGTTTGGTTTCATAGTCTCCCTAACCTAAGCAATTAAGCCAGAAGGGGTGTTTTAACACCTAATACCCTAAAGTCGACTAACTTGGGAGCTATTGGCCCAACGCTTATTACATAAGTTAAGCAAAAAAGCTTAAAGGAATCAAACATTGCACTATCTACATATCAGTATCTGCGACTCGAGTTACTAAGCTCGTAGGTGTGTCTCAACAGACCAACTAGTCTGGGAGTCATTAGTTGAAAGATCATTACATGGGTTAAAGATGCATGGTGTTTTAAATTATACGTATATATATTTAAAAAAAAATAAGACAAAAATAATAATACCCTAAGTCCAACTCAAGCACTGTTTAGTATTTTGGCCATATCTGGAGTTCTAGAAGTCAAAATGAGCTGAATGTTTTACACAAGAAAGCTGAGATAATTGCCTACAACTTTCATGTGTTCAAGTGGCTCCAATTTTGACGTTATCAATGACATTTTGGGTAGACAAGAGAATATAAGAATTGTCACCAAGTCAAGAGTTGCTCACCCACTCATCAATTAATCATCAAATCAATAGTTCCCAATTTTGCCTTATAAAAAGAGGCATTTGCTATGCATTTAGGCATCTTGGTGTCCAAATCAAGATCATGCTCTTGTTTTCTCTCTTTGTATTCTTTGTAGTGTTTATGCTTTGTTTTCATTAATATCAAGGTTTTGCCTTTCATTTCCTTTCCTTTGCTTTGTTAACTCTTATCTTATTTATGTTCTTATTTTGTTTATCTATTTTTCTTTCTTTCATTATGTCTAGCTAAGTTTATTATGTCAAGGTGAAAAGGTTACACTAATGGTGTAAGAATAAGTATGGTATAAACTTAATATGGACTTTAATATTTGATACTAACATGTTTTATATTTGTTATCTTGTTCACTCTTTAATACTTTGCTTGTTAAATGACTAATCTTGATTTATGTTGTATAACACTTGGTACAACAAATGCTTGGCACTTTCATAACCCATACTGTATGGTATAACCAACACCTGAGCTATGAAAGGAACTTGATTTGTTGTTAACATAAGTTATAATCATGAATGCTTGATGAAATTTATATGTATTAGCATTAATCGAATAAGATGACTAATATAATCATGTTAACAATATATAATCTAATTGGAACCTCTTTTGTGTGTGGTTTCCAATTGAATAATAAGAGTTTATATTATTCTTGTTTGACATATCATTAGTGGATCCTCTAACCTTGACATTGTTTGTTATCATTATTTAATCCTTACATTAATTTTTCATTTCAAAGTTCTCATCAACTTTTCTTTTTCTTCTTATTCTTTTTATTATTATTATTGTTGTTGTTATTATTATTATTATTATTATTACTACTACTACTATTACTACTACTAGTAGTAGTATTATTATTGCTACTATTATTATTGTTGTTGTTTATAATTTATATAATTAACCTCCCTATGGTTTGACCCCGGTCTTGCTGGGTTATTTATTACTTCGACACTCCTGCACTTGGAAGAAGACATCAATCTTTTCATCGTGTTAATTAGTCATTTAACAAGCAAAGTATTAAATAGTGAACAAGATAACAAATACAAAACATGTTATTATCAAACATTAAAATCCATATTACACTATACTTATTCTTATACCATTAATGTAACCTTTTCATCTTGACATAATAAACTTAGCTAGACATAATGAAAGAAACAAAAATAGATAAATAAAATAAGAACATAAATAAGATAAAAGTTAACTAAGTAAAGGAAAGGAAATGAAAGGCAAAAACTTGATATTAATGAAAACAAAGCATAAACATTACAAAAAAATACAAAGAGAGAAAGCAAGAGCATGATCTTCATTTGGAAACCAAGATGCCTAAATACATGGCAAATGCCTCTTTTTATAGACCAAAATTGGAAGCTATTGATTTGATGACTAATTGATGAGTGGGTGACCAACTCTTGACTTGGTGACAATCATTATCTTCTCTTGTCTGCGCAAAACATCATTGATACCATTAAAATTGGATCCACTTCAAAACATGAAAGTTGTAGGAAATTTTCTCAGCTTTCTTGTGTAAAACATTAAGGTTATTTGGACTTCTAAAACTCCAGATATGGCTAAAATACTAAACAATGCTTGGGTTGGAGAACAGATTCAAGCTTCTTTATTGTTGCAACAATTTGGACTTGAAAATGATCTTCTTAAATCTTGAGCTCCATATGAAAGTTAGAGCCTATGTCTTACCTTTTCATCCATATAAAGTACACCTAAATCTAAGATCTGTAGCTCTAGATATGATCTAATTAGTGAATCGTATTCTAGTTTGGAATGCACCCACATCTCTTTTTTAAGTTTGGCCATCACTTTATCCTTTCAATTTCAATTCAAGTGCAAAATGATATATTATTATAAAACATGCTTTAGTTGAGTTATTGATACTTCAAGTGCAAAATGATGATATAAAATCTTGATAAAAATATACTTTTAAGTATCAATCACACCCCAAACTAGCTTATTACTAGTCTCTAGTAATCAAAGCGTTAAAATAGAAAAATACTTTGCAAATTCCACAAAGCAAGGTAATCATCATTTAACTTCCATTAATCTATCTAGATAAACAAACTCTCGTTAAATTTATATACCTGCTCAATACCTCTTAACAAGATATTCATAAACTTTTCTTTTGTGCTTAATGTATCAACATAAAATTATGGGGCTTTTCTTGAAAGAAAACAAAATTTTTGTTCTAATGGTTAAGGTTAACTTCCTTAGGTTGGGATTATTATTTTTGTCTTCTTTTTTTTTTAATATATATACATATAATTTTAAACACCATGCATCTTTAACCTATGTAACGAGCTTTCAGCTAATGACTCCCAGACCAGTTGGTCTTAGGACATTAGGTTTTAAGACACCCTAAAAGCTTAGTAACTCGGGTCACAGATACTGATATGTAGATAGTGCAATGTTTGATTCCCTTAAGCTTTTCTCCTCAACCCATATAACAAGTGTTGGGCCAATATCTCTCAAGTTAGTTGACTTTAGAGTATTAGGTGTTAAAACACCCTTTCCGGCTTAATTGCTTAGGTTAGGGAGGTTACAAAACCAAACTTATCTATATTTTTATTATTATCAATTTTTTTTTCTTTTTTTTCTTTTTTTTAATTATATACTATCTCTTTCCCTTAGTTGTTACCTTTAACAAAAGAACATAAATAATGTAATAATCCAATATGCAACCCACAATCATATGTTAAAGTGTGTGTGTGTGTGTGTAAATTAAGGTTTAAGAATACATATTAAATAAGTATATGGATAGAATTAAGTGATAACAATGCGAGAGTTTGTAAATCTGAATATTTCAAGAAGTATTACGATAGACCTTGTTACGAATGATTACTAAGATGTGTCTCAAGAATCATAAAAGGTTCTCCTTACTCTGCCATCATAGTAACAACAATCTTGCACATGCTTTATGAAATAGAAAACATAGTTTTTTTTTAGCTACTACCCTCTCCCTCTAACTAAAACAAGACATTGTCCTCAATGTTTAAAGGTAGAAGGATAGAGTATAGAAGATAACACCTGAAATAACAAAAACTAACAAACCTGAAACACACTAAAACAAATATAAGAAACAACAAAACACAATAATAAAACCCAAAGACACAAAGATTCACAAATGAAGGCTCAAATCCAATCGAAGCTTTTTACGGCTTTCCTTAGTGGACCAATTTATACGACTCATAGAGGGATCAATTACAGGAATGAAAGATTGTAGTTGGTCAATCAATTATTTAGTAGTAGCAGCAGAGATTATGATTTGTCATGTAGAAGATGTTAGAAATTCTTGTTCCACAGCATGATCAAAAAAAGACAACAACTTATCATAATAAGCATTAACATTTAACAAACCTATGAGTTTATGGTGAATGTGCAATTGGGCCCAAGAGGAAATATAAAATATCTCTTCCATTGTGCCTGATTGTGCATCAAAAGTATCATTAAGTCTCTTATTTTACA
>SRLM01000078.1:327945-367708 GCA_015708895.1 Populus ilicifolia | reverse complement strand
CTCCTGCACTTGGGAGAAGACATTAATCTCTTTGTCGTGTCAAGATCTAAAAAAGCTATTTTTATGTCCAAATTGTAGTAACAATAAAGAAGTCTAAATCTGTCTTCCAGCCTGAGCACTCTTCAGTGTTTGACCCAAATCTGGAGTTATAAAAGTTCAAATGACCTGAAAGTTTTACATATGAAAGTTGAGATAATTTTCTACAACTTTCATGTTTTCAAGTGGCTCCAATTTTGATGTTATTAATAACATTTTGGGCGGGCAAAAGAAGATAAAGATTGTCACTAAATCAAGAGTTGGTCACCCACTCATCAATTAGTCATCAAATCAATAGTTCCTAGTTTTGGCCTATAAAAGGAGGCATTTGCCATGCATTTAGGCATCTTCATGTCTAGATCAAGATCATGCTCTTACTTTCTCTCTTTGTATTTTTGTAATGTTTATGCTTTGCTTTCATTAATATCAAGTTTATGTCTTTCATTTCATTTCCTTTACTTAGTTAACTCTTATCTTATTTATGTTTTTATTTTATTTGTTTATTTTTCTTTCTTTTATTATATTTAGCTAAGTTTATTATGTCAAGGTGAAAAGGTTACACTAATGGTGTAAGAATAAGTATAGTGTAAACTTAATATGGGCTTTAATTTTTAATACTAATATGTTTTTTATTTGTTATCTTGCTCACTCTTTAATATTTTGCTTGTTAAATGACTAATCTTGATTTATATTGTATAACACTTGGTATAATAAATATTTGACACTTTTATAGCCCATACTGTATGGTATAACCAATATCTCAGTTATGAAAGAAACTTGATTTATTGTTAACTTAAGTTATAATGATGAATACTTGACGAGATTTACAAGTATTAGCATTAATCAAATAAAATAACTAATGTAATCATGTTAACAATCTATAATCAGATTGGAACCTCCTTTATGTGTGGTTATTAATTGAATAATAAGAGTTTATACTATACTTGTTTGACATACCATTAGTGGATCCCTAACCTTGACATTTGTTATTATCATTGTTTAATCCTTATATTAATATTCCATCTCAAAATTCTCGTCTTCTTTTTCTCCTTCTCCTTCTTTTCATTTATTTATTTATTTATTTATTTATTATTATTATTATTATTACTATTACTATTATTATTGTTGTTGTTGTATTATTGTTATTTATAATTTGTATAATTAACCTTTCTATAGTTCGATCCAGGTGATTAGTACTCAAAAGTGCATTTTTATCATGGTTTTATATTATTATTTTGCACTTAAAGTATCAATAACTCCTTAACTAAAGTACGTTTTATAATAATCTATCTAATAATATAAGATACCTTTAATTTGTGATAAATGTCCATTTTAACTGCAGGCTTATCACATAAATGAAAGAATTGATTGATGACTTTAAGAACTTCAATTGCAAAGGCAAAGAGATGATCAAACTTAGAAAAGAGATGTCGGTGCAATCCAAACCAAAACACTGTTCGGTAATTGGGTCATATCTGGAGCTATAGATCTCATATTTAGGTCTACTTTATATGGATGGAAAGGTAAGACATAGGCCTACAACTTTCATATGGAGCCCAAGATCTAAAAAGGCCATTTTCAAGTCCAAATTATTGCAACAACAAAGAAGCCCGAATCTGTCCTCCAGCCCGAGCACTATTTAGTATTTTGGCCATATCTGAAGTTCTAGAAGTTGAAATGAGCTGAATTGTTTACACAAGAAAGCTGAGACAATTGCCTAGAACTTTCATGTTTTCAAGTGGCTCTAATTTTGACGTCATCAATGACGTTTTGGGCAGACAAGAGAAGATAAGGATTGTCACAAAGTCAAGAGTTGGCCATCTACTCATCAATTAGTCATCAAATCAATAGTTCCCAATTTTGGCCTATAAAAGGAGGTATTTGCCATGCATTTAGGCATCTTGGTATCCAGATCAAGATCATGCTCTTATTTTCTCTCTTTGTATTCTTTATGCTTTGTTTTCATTAATATCAAGTTTATGCCTTTCATTTCCTTTCCTTTGCTTTGTTAACTCTTATCTTATTTATGTTCTTATTTTGTTTATTCATTTTTCTTTCGTCCATTATGTCTAGCTACGTTAATTATGTTAAGGTGAAAAGGTTATACTAATGGTGTAAGAATAAATATGGTATAAACTTAATATGGACTTTAATGTTTAATACTAACATGTTTTATATTTGTTATCTTGTTCACTCTTTAATACTTTGCTTGTTAAATGATTAATCTTGATTTATGTTGTATAACAATTGGTACAACAAATGCTTGGCACTTTCATAGCCCATACTGTATGGTATAACCGACACCTGAGCTATGAAAGGAACTTGATTTGTTGTTAACATAAGTTATAATCATGAATGCTTGATGAAATTTACAAGTATTAACATTAATTGAATAAGATAACTAATGTAATCATGTTAACAATCTATAATCTGATTGGAACCTCCTTTATGTGTGGTTTTCAATTGAACAATAAGAGTTTATACTATACTTATTTGACATACCATTAGTGGAACCTCTAACCTTGACATTTATTATTGTCATTGTTTAATCTTTACTTTAATATTCTATCTCCAAGTTCTCATCATCATCATAATCTTCTTCTCTTTCTTTATTATTATTATTGTTGTTGTTGTTGTTACCATTATTGTTGTTATTGTTGTTGTTGTATTATTGATATTTATAATTTGTACAATAACCTCCCTGTGGTTCGACCCCGGTCTTGCTGAGTTATTTATTACTTCGACACTCCTGCACTTAAAAGAAGATATCAATCTTTCAATCGTGTCAATTATAATTATTTTTCTTATTATATAATCAACTTTTTACTTAGAACTATGAAGATTAATTAAGTTTTTTTAGTTATTATCATGACCATAAATTTTGAGGGTCTTAGTGAGAAGCAACTTCAATAAAACTAACCTAATTGTATAGAATAATAATATAATAAAATGATGTTAGAAACAATTAAAAAATTAAAAAAAATTATCAAACTAGAAAATAATGTTAGAAACAATTAGAAAAAAATATAAAATTTCTAAAAGAAAATAAAAGGTTGATTAGGATTTAGAGAATCCTATAAACTAAAAGCAGAAAGGGAAACTAAAATTGAAATGAAAAAATTGAAATAACAATAATAAAATAACTATGTGAGATTTGAGTTTTAATTTTTTTTCAGTTTTTTTATTGTTTTCATTTTGTATTTGGATTTTTTTTAAATCTTTGTATTCAAGTTGAATAAAAATATCCACTATATTACTTCATAGGAAAATAATATTAATAATAATAAGTTTAGTTTCCTCTGCTTTATGTAGTTTTAGTTTTCGAGACCCTTTCTGCCTCTTTGGTTTTCTGTACATGCGGATTCCTTCACCAAATTCCCCCCCCNCCCCCCCCCCCCAACCCCCACGCACACATTACAGGACATCTCACGCCAACACATATGTATTATTCAAGTGATACTAATTTTATGGGATGTATTTTAATTTGTCAAGTTTTAAATTTATTTTTTAAAAAATATTAATTTAATTTTTATAAAACTCAAAATTATTAAAGAATTATCTAATTGAGTTTATATAATTGAGATAAATACATGTAATTCAGGCACTTATATCAATAAAAAAAAATTAACGCAATGGTTTTGTTCTTAACCACTTCAGTTCTGATGATAAAACTTGAATAAGGACCTATATATTTTTCGTTCAATGATTATACAAATTACTACTCATCATTGGGTAAAATGTAGAGGCACAATAAAGATATATGAAACATCTAAAGAACATTTTAAAAAATAATCATGAAAAAGAATTCATATACATACTCTGTGTATTAAAAAGAAGATAGAAAACACAGCGGACGCATCACAGCAGACAACTGCTCATAATAAGAGCACGAGCATCGAAAATAAACATCATGATTAATTGTCAGGGATAGCGAGGCCACACCTCGTAAGGACATTCACACGATGAGGACCAGTGTTTTGCCAACCACCAGCCAAAAGGAGCCATTCCTCTGCATGAGTCTTTTTCATCAACTGTCCATTTCTGGCTGATAAAAGAGTGAACACAATACAGTTTCTTGCACGTAAAAGAAGAGTGTAAATTGTGATTATTACAGATACTCTAGAAAGTTTTAGCGAAAATATTATTGCTTGTAAATCACCATTGCTAAAATGATATTTTAGTCTATTTTATTTTATTTTTTTACATCTTTATTTGTCTAAATTAATATCTAATTAAAACATATTTATTAAGAGCAAAGATTCAAAAATTACATAATAAACTAAAAAGGTAGAAAAAAGATGATTTTGGTGTCAATAGGTTTTTTTGGATGTAAATAGTTTATCTTAAATATATTGTTTTCTTAAATTTTTCTGAAATGATAGATCTAAAACCAAAAATAAATTTGAATTTGAAGTTGATGTGGACTTTAATGCTAATTTTTATTTTGTTAATGATTATGGATATATTTATAAGATGTTTAAAGTGTGTTTTTTAATTTTTTTTTATATAAGAGGCGAAAGATAATCTACCCCTTAAAAAAAAAATAAGCCCCAAACACATGGGTAGTCCTAACCTCCCGAGTCAGGGCCTTTTTTGGAGGTTTAGGAGGTTCGGATCATCTAGGCCTAAGAGCTTGAGATTTTTTTTAATTTTTATCCATTACAATTAGATTTTTAAAATTTTTCATGATTTTTTTTAAATTTCATTACTTAATATTTGATTGATTATTAATTAGACAACTTATTTGTTTTGGTTTGATTTTTTTACATTTTTCTTAACATTTGGTTGTTTTTAATTTTATATGTGTCTATTTTAAATAAAATAAATTTAAAAAAAATTATTGAACCCAATTGAGTTTAAAATTCTGATTATAGGTTTAACTGGTTAACTTTGGTTGGATGTGGAACAAGCTTCATTATTATTTTTTTTGCATAAATAGTTTTTAATTTATTTAATTATATGGATGTATAGACTTTTTTTAATTTCTCTTAGATTTTTATGTACAAAAACATATTGAAAACCCTACATATAAAATTTTTTTAAGAGAAAATATTCGACGCGAAGCAAAGCACGAGTTAAATAACTAGTTTTATATTTAAACACCAAAGCCCTAGCTTGATTAAACAAGTAATTATATATAAAAAAATATCTCCATCCCCTTTTGATTAGACCAAGGGCTGGTTTTGTATTAGCGCTATGCTACAAGCCTAATTTGTTTTCAAGAAAATTGTTGCTCAAGTACCGTAAAAGTGTTTTAAAGAGCAAAGATAAATATTTGGCTCCAATAACATACCTAATTAAATCAAATAAGTTGATTTTATTTTAATTAGATGATAAAAAATAGATAATGATAGTAGATGGACCTAATAAAAAAATTGATCATAATAACTTACGGAAAAAAAAAATTTAAGAGAAGATAAACGATATAGCTTAATTCTCAACCTATTACATATACATATGGATGAAATTGGGTAAAAAAGGACCTAAAAAAATTAGCTTAAGTCAATACAAGTTAGCGTGACAAATCTGTAACCCTAGTAATCAGGGTTATGCTAACTCGGGCTATTCCATCAAACCCATGATCCAAGTCATGAGATTGGAATAACCTAATAGAATAGAATTTAATGAAAATTATAAAGCCTATATATATATATATATATATATATATAAAACAACACCAACTCGCATTTACTTTTCAAACTTGTGACATTGATCATTAGTTTAGAAGCATACTATTTGACAAAAAAAGCCATGAAATCTATTTTCAATTCAATCAAATATTAAAGGATAAAATTGAAAAACAATAGTTATACAAACAAATTCAAAATAAAAAAAGCAATTAAAATAATGAGGTTTGAGATTAAAATACAACATAAATTTGATCTTTAATTAAAGGGTTAAATAGAAAAAAAAATCAATTTAATAGAAGGATAAAAAATCAATCAAAAGAATATGATCAAAATTGAAATAAGAAATACATAAAAAAATTGATTAAAGGATGAAATTGAGAAAAAAAATCAATTTAACAAAAGACCTTCCAAAGAAAAATGATATCAAAACAATGAGAATTAAATTGGAAAAATAATGCATGACAAATTAGGATTGAAAGAAGAAATTGAAAACCAATAAAATTTCTATAAAAAAAGCTATAAAAAAATAGAAATAAAAAATATAAAGGCTGAAGTTGAAATGTAAACAATAAAGATGACTAAGTTGTAATTTCAAGAGTGGAGAGAGAGAAAAAAAAGAAAAGAGTAAGCCCTATTAGACAAATTATTGCACCAATAAAAAGAAGACTTGATAATGCTTCCAAGGACAAAATTAAAGGGCATTCTTGTCTGTTGAAAGGGCTAGGCGTGTCTTCTTAAGTACATAAGCATCCTTTATATGTTTGCACTTGCGTCACATATACCAACATTTTTTTCAATTAAAATAATATTTAATCTATGTAAAAAGACCAAATTATCCTTCATAAAACATGTAATAATTTTTTTTAATGAAAAGTTTAACAGACCTTTGTACACATGTTTTAACTCTTTTGATTTCAATGGTAAATTAATCATTTTATTTTACTATAAAAAGTGAGAAGACATAAATGCTATTATTTATAAAAAAAAATTGACTTTGAGGGTAATTTAGCTATTTTACTATGTTTAAAAAATAGAAAAAAACATATGAATTCCTAGTCAATTCTTTGATGACTAATAAATTTTAAGAAGAAACCTAAATACCTTCAGTACCAAGATATTTGACTTTTATAGGAAAAACAAAGACAAAACTACATTGTTCCAAGGAAAGGTGCAAATAGGTCTGTTTCTACCATGTTTTTCAATGTTCAATTAAACTTTTATTAATGGTGTTTTTTTAGTATAAAACAAAAATAACATCTAGAGGGTGAATTACATGTTAGACTAATATTAATAAATAATTAATTCAATTAAATACAATAAACACAAGAACCAATAATATGATTAAAGTGCCTAAAATAAAATATAAGGGAGCGAAATTACAAACTTAGTTATTAACATGGTTCGACAAGTCTACATCCACACCTTCAGTACCAAATCATAATTGAGTATTGTATTCCTTCACTAGTCCAAGTTAAATGGTATAATTGTCACTATATAAATTCATACCATGCTCTTTACACCACTTGATATTTTTTTTATAAGATTTTCCCTTGGTTACAATATCTTATTAATACCAAAAGTTTTTTTCAAACTCTTAAGGGTTTATAAATGTAATTTATTTTCATGGAATTACTCTCAATATAGTGAATTTTACAATTGAAAATCCAAGTATCTTTATATCTCACTATATATCACTTAATGGATTGGAAATGTTTAAGTATTTCAAGCATCAGAATGCATACCATAACCCTAAATCAATTATACCATGTAAGTAATGAAAAATGTGTTTTACAATAGTTACATGAAATTCTTTGGGATATGCTTGAAAAGATATGCATACACAAACACAAAATACAATATTAGGTCTACTTACAATTAAGTACAAGAATGAGTCAATCATACCTCAATATTCGGTGATGTTTATATTCTTACCATTTTCATTCATATCAAGTTTTATTCATGTGCTTATGGGTGTATTAGCTTTCTTGACATGTTTCATCCTAGATCTTTTTAAAACGTCCTTGATGTAATTGTCTTGGTTAATGAAAATATCATCCATTGTTTGTTTGATTTGCAACCCAAGAAAAAAACTTAATTTTTCTATAATGCTCATTTCAAATTTCTTTTGCATACACTTTATGAAATAGTTATAAAGAAATTTATTAGTGGCACCATATATAATATCATCAATATATTTTTTATAATAAATTTATATTTACCTTTTCTCTTCATAAATAAAGTGGTGTCAATTTTACTAATGTTAAAATTATTTTCAATAAAAAAAGATCATGAGTCTATCATACCGAGCTCTAGGTACTTATTTTAAACCATACAAGGTATTTTCTAGTTTAAAAACATGGTTGGGAAAATGAAAATTTTCAAATCCTGAAGATTGCTCAAAATACACTTTTTTTTATGATAAAACCTTTTAAAAATGAACTTTTAACATCCATTTGGAAAAGTGTAAAGTTGGCATATAAGAATATGCTTAAAAGATTTTTATTCATTCTAGTCTAACTACCAATGCAAAGATTTTATCATAATTAATACCTTTTTTTATTATATCTTTTGGTAACTACTCTAACTTTATTTCTAACAATAATCCTATGTTCATCAATTTTTTTTCTAAGAACCTATTATGGATTGGTTGTTAAGTCTAGGGGTAGTTCTCCAATATCATTTGTTTTAAATTGATTAAGCTCATCTTGCATGGCTAAAATCCAATTATCATATTTCTTGGCTTCATGAAATGATTTAGGCTTTATATATGAAACATATGCAAAATGACCACTTATATTTTTAAGAGATGCTCTAGTTTTAATGACTTCAAAAGGATTGTCAATGATTAATAAAGAGGGTGAGAGCTTACATATATTAGATTTTTTGGTGGTATAAAAGAGTTATTTATCATCTCTTATTGAGTGTGTGCTTGGTTGTTCTTTGTCCATTCCTTCATTGTTGTCCTCCATAATGGTCTTGTCATTAAGACTTGAATATTGAATATTTTCATTAATGTCATCTAAAATCTCAACAATTTTATCATTTTGAGTTTCCTTAAAGGTGATAAAATTATTCTATTATTATTATAAACTTTATATATAGTTTACTCAAGGAGGAAAAATAAAAATTCCAACATCGAATTTTGAATCTATTTTTTCTTTGATATTAATAATAAAACACTTTGAACCAAAATTTTTAAAGTATAAGATGTTGGGTTACCTCCCTTTTTAAAGCTTGTAAATAGTTGTTTTCAACTTTGATCTTAAAATAATACAGTTTAAAACATAGCAAGAGATATTTACAGCTTCTATCCAAAAATATTTTGGTATATGAAATTTATTTAATATTGTTCTTGTCATTTCTTGAAGAGACATGTTATTTCTTTTCACAATTCTATTTTATTGGGGGGTTCGAGGTGTTATAAAGTTATGGTGGCATCTTTTTTCTTCACAAAGAGATAAACAAGTCACTTATAAATTCATCATTATAATCTCTTTTTATGTTTATGATGAAAAAGTTTTTTTTCATTTTTAACATTTTTTGAAAACTTTATAAATTCATAAATAGTTTAATTTTTTTGATTTAAAGATAAAACTCATGTATACCTTGTAAAATCATCAACAATCACACACACACACACATATTACTATTAAGGTTCTAGTTTTAGTTGGTCATAATAGATCAATATGTATCAATTCTAATGGTCTTTCAATAGAGATGTAATTCTTGCTTTTAAATGAAGTTTTCACTTGTTTTTTCATTTGGCAAGCATCACATAGCTTGTCTTTATTAAATGCAATATATGGAAGATCTTTTACTAGTTAATTCTTAACTAATTTAGAACACTACAAAAAAATTAAAAAGTATAAAGGAAAAAAATCAATGAAATTATTTTGTTGGTAGATTATGATGAACTTTACTAATGGAATAATCCCTTGCTATGTCCGTTAGTAAACATCAATGAAAATATTTTCCTATCATATATCGAGGAAATTACAATGAAGAAAAAAGGAATTAAAAAAAGAGGCAACATGTATAATAACATATCATTTATATACATAAAATTATCTACAAAATTAACCCATTAGCAAGATTCATTTATAAATTAATCGATAATGTTGAATTTATTACTTTATAAGTGACCCCCCTCTCTCCCTTCCTCATTTATTCTTCTTCATCTATTTTCTCTATAAAAAATAACAAACCCCTGTATTTTATCATAAATTAAACTCTTACCACAACAATCTAGCCATCCCAACACTTAGACTATCAACATCACTATTTTAATTCTATTTTTTAGGATTTTCCACATCAAGTAAGCAAAACTATTCATTTTTTATTTGAACTCCTTTTTATAGTGTTAATTTTTTTTTTAATTTTTATGTTATAAATGTAGTTTGTTTATGTGTTTGCTCATTTTGTAGCTTTTTCCATGAATAAATTTATTGTATGAATATATGATTTATACATGTTTGGGTTTGTTTGGGATTTTAAAAAATTGTATTTGTTTGTAATTTAATGAAATTGATTTCGAGTATCTGACTTAGGTGTTATATGATAAAATAAATAATGGATTATTTAATGATTTTGTTTTATATTTTATCAATTTTATTATTGATATAAAAAGTTTGGTAAATATACAGGAATTTGAATTTATATATACAATTGATAATGATTTAATAATACTATTAAAATAGATTGAATAAGTTTGAGTTAAACCAATGTTATCTAATTTATTTAGTTTATATAATAAATTAATACATGTTGTATTCAATATTCTATATAGGTTTGATATATGTAACGAGATTTACTCAAAAGGTTGTGTTAAATGGGTTATTATAACAAGGTTGAAGGTTTTATTAATTACACATTATCTAATCTAAGAAATATCCATGGAGGCAGTATTAGATGTTCATATAAAAGATGTAAAAATAAAAAGTTTCTTAATCTTAATTTAAATGTTATAATGATACATCTTTTATAATAGGGGTTCATAAAGAAATACATGTGTTGATTTGCACATGGATAACTATATATTTCTTATAAGACTAATAGAAAAGGATGGCTAGGTCAACTTCTAATTCTAGCAACTTGCATGAAAATTGTATGTGACAATAATAATTTTTATAATGATATGGATGAATCAGGGTTATATAAGTGAATGTCTAATCATAGATGAAGAACCAAATATAAACACTGTTAGGTTTTTTGATATTTTAAAAGACTTCAATGAACCATTATGGGATGAGTGCATAAATTACAATAAATTATCATTTGTTACAGAGGTATTCAACATCAAGTTATATTATAGGCTGAGTGAGCTGATTATTATAAAATTATTGAATTGGCAAGAAGCATTTTATTTAAATAGAATAGTGATTAGTATTTAAAAGTATATTTTTATCAAGGTTTTATATTATTATATTATATTTAACATATCATTAAATTCTCTAACTTAAGTATATTATATAATAACAAGTTTGATAATATAAAATAGCTTTAATTTATGATAAATGCTTATTTTAAATGAATGCATATCTCACAATTCAAATGGTTGATTGATGTGATTAATCATTGAAAGTGAAAAGATAAAGAGGTTTAAGCCTAGAACAGAGATATTGGTTTAGTCTAAACTAGAATACTGTTCAGTTTTTAGGTCATATCTAGAGTTGTAGAACTTGGATTTGATATGCTCTATATGGATGAAAAGCTAAGATAAAAGCCTAAAACTTTTATTGGAGTCCAAGATTCAAAAATATCATTTTCAAGTTCAAATTATAGCAACAACATAGGAGTCGAAATATCATTTAAATGCTTATTTTAAATGCATGCATATCTCATAATTCAAATGGTTGATTGATGTGATTAATCATTGAAAGTGAAAAGATAAAGAGGTGTAAGCCTAGAACAGAGATATTGGTTTAGTCTAAACTAGAATACTGTTCAGTTTTTAGGTCATATCTAGAGTTGTAGAACTTGGATTTGGATATGCTCTATATGGATGAAAAGCTAATATAAAAGCCTAAAACTTTTATTGGAGTCCAAGATTCAAAAATATCATTTTCAAGTTCAAATTATAGCAACAACGTAGGAGTCGAAATCTATCTTACAACCCAGACATTGTTCAGACAAGAAGATAAGTATTATCACCAAGTTAAGATATGACCGCCCACTCAACAATTAGTCAACAAATCAATAGTTTCTAATTTTAGCCTATAAAATGAGGTATTTTCCATGTTTTTAGACATCTTGGTTTTTATATTAAGATCATGTTCTTACTCTCTTTTTTTAATATTTTATAATGCTTAAGTTTCACTTTCATTAATTTTTTGTTTATGCCTTTTATTTCCTTCACTTAGTTAACTTATATCTTATTTATGCTCTTATCTTGTTCATATATGTTTCTCTTCTTCATTATGTTTAATTAAATTTATTATGTCAAGGTGAAAAAGTTATACTAATAGTATAAGAATAAATATAGTATAAACTCGACATGGACTTTAATGTTTAATCCTAACATGTTTTGTATTTGTTATCTTGTTCACTCTTAATACTTTGCTTGTTAAATGGTTAATCTAAATTTATATTGTATAACCCTTGGTACAACAAATACTTGGCACTTTCATAGCCCAACCGTATGCTATAACCGATACCTATGCTATGAAAGAAACTTGATTTGTTGTTAATATAAGTTATAATCATGAATACCTGATAACATTTACAAGTATTAACATTATTCAAATAAGATAATTAATGTAATCATGTTAATAATTTATAATCCAATTGGAACCTCCTTTGTGTGTACTTTCTAGTTAAATAATAAAAAGAGTTTATACTATACTTGTTTGAAATATCATTAATGAATCCTCTAACCTTGACAATTATTTTATCATTATTTAATCCTCACATTAATCTTACATTTCATAATCCTCCTTAAATTCTTCTTCTTCTTCCTCTTCTTATTATTATTATTATAGTTAACCTCTCTATGGTTCAACCCCGGTCTTACCAGATTATTTATTACATCGACACTCCTATACTTGAAAAAAAATATCAATCTTTTAGTTGTATCACAAATGTTGACAAATCAAGTGTTGTGATAGCTAAGTTTATCGTGGAAAGTTGAATTGTGTTCATATTAGGGGGGAAGAGGATGGAAGGGTAGAGCACCATGTCATAAATTAAATATTACCGACAAACTGATCAATGTAATTATATTAGTGGTAATGTTGTCATCAATCCTATTAGTAGAAATATCATGTTACCGTATAATTTGCTTTATTGAATTTCATTATAATACCCTTCATAATGTCGCTAGTATGTAACAATAGAAAACTGCTGTTGGTATTTACTTGGATGAATTTTACTTTTGGGTTAATTCAATCAATATTGTTATAAATAAACTTACATGTCATTGTATTGTTTGTCTTTTTTTATTTTTTTATATCATGAAAATATTCTTGTTGATGTTTACCGATGAATTTAGTGATGGAAAATTCGGTCAATAAATATCATTGTATTATAACGATAGAATATTTTTATCTGTTTTTCTGGTAGTGAAAATACTTTATTTTGCACCATAAACGCACGACAAAGGAGGTAGTGAAAACACTTTATGCAAAATACTTTATTTTGCACCATAAACGCAGGACAAAGGAACAATGAATCAACTTATGATCTATTGTTTCAATTGCAGAACTACGTAACGGACAACGTGCTTGAGCTGCAGTCAACTCTTGGTGTTTTAATAGAAAAGAACCTGTACAAATTCCTTCTTGCACTGGTAACCATACGAAACAACGAATCTTAGGAGGAACAATCATGACCCAAACATTGCACTGGAAAGGTTTGACTCCACTGCAGTATATACGATCTAGCAAAAGATGGCAAGATTTAACAGTGAGTGTTCCATCTTTAGTGAGATTCCATACCTTGACATCCTTTTTGGTCTGACAGTGTTGAATGGTATTCAATAAATCTAACAAGGAAGTGACCTGTTGAATTTCAAAACTTCTGAGTTCTTCGTTCGTTCAACTCTCCCAACTCCAGCCACCTTCAGACCATTTTCCCATTGCTGCAACTGTTGCATTAGGTGATAAAGACTGCACATACAATCTTAGATGTAAGTCTTTGAGGATTGAATTCCCTATCCATTTATCACTCAAATATTGTGTTGAAGTTCTGTCTCCAACATCATAACTACAACTGCTTTGCAGAGCCACAAATGCTGGATGATTAAATTGTACTATGGACATGATTCCCTGCCACACACTAGATAACCGCTACTTTTTAAAAATTGGAATCCCATTCTGAAAGTCCAGTTGATATGTTTTGAAAATCAAATCTTTCGATTTATCATTTCTACGAATACTCATATGCCACAATCACTTATACAACATTGACTTTTTCTCAGCCAAGAAGGAATCAATTCCTAATCTTCATTCAACTTTCTCCTCGGTAACAATCTGCCACAGAAGTTTACAAATCTTCCTTTGTTTAGCCATACCAGCCCATAGAAACCTCCTCTGAATAGATGTTAGCACCCTACATACTCCTTTCGGCATTAGAAATATAGGTTGAAATATAGTGGAAGTGAGTTCATGATAACACTTTTTATTAGACATCAGCGTCCAACCATGCTCAACAATTTACCCTAGTCTACTCCGAAATTTAAAAATCATAGGCTTCGAAGTAGAAATTCGCCTTGGATTTGACCCTAAAGTCATGCCCAAATAAGATAGTGGTAAAGAGTCATGTCTGCAATGGACATCATTTGCCAACCAGCACAATATTCCTCATCTAGATTAATGGAGGGAGGCCACGTCGAAATGACGCGCTTAAGAGCCTCCTGAGAGGTGGTGGTGTTAGGAAATAAAAGGTTTTTGAGTTTAATTATGTAATTAAGATTCATGAATTCCTTTGTAATATCATGGTTATTAAAAAATTTATGATTTGTAAGATTTTGAATAACAAACTATATATATATATATAATTCCTATTACACCTTACTTAAAAAAATATATATTGTTGTTTGATTGTTTTTCTAGATTAAATTTTTATTTTTTTATCTCGTCTAAGATTTAAAGTAGATCTCTTTTCGTTAAGAAATCTCTATCTTATTAGGATGAATCCTAATCGTTATGAGGGTTAAATTTTGACTTCACATTTATTTATTTGTATGTTTAATACTTGATGGTATACTATACTATGTAGTTTTACTCTCCTAAATACTAAAATATTTATTTAAATCCTAGTTTAAAATAAAAAAAATGATTGGTGAAGAGTTTTTAATATTTTGATTGAATCCTAATATATCTTTTTTTTTCAAATATGAGAAAGATACAAAAACATTTTATGAAAACATACTTAGAAAAATTTTAAGATTTTGTTGTATGCATGAAAATAAAATATTTTTTAAGAGAAAATTAATTTAAAATTTTTGACATTTTTTTAATTTTTAAAATTTTTCAAAAATATTTAAGAGAAAACTAGATATTTTAATACCAGATCAATATTTTATAGTATAAATATACATTTTAATATTATGCAAAATGATTAGATAAACATGTGATAAAATCACAATTTTTTTAAAAATAACTCTTGGATTTTTTTTGAAAATTTTCGCTTTCTTTTTAATATATATAATATTATATTATTATTATTATATTAATAAATATAAATTAGGTTGGGCCTAACCCAACCATCTGAGCTGGGCTGAAATGGATCCAACCTAAAAGACCTTCTTCTTGTTTTTTTTTTGACAGGATGGACCCGGCCTAGACATTTTGTTATGCTGGAATGGTCCAGCCCATGCCTCACATGGTTACTGCCCAACCCAACAACTTTGTTAATTATAATTCATTTCCTGTATGCATAATGTGATAGAACAAACTTCTAGGGGGAAGAAGAAGAAGTTTACATGGAGCAAGGGGCACTACAGCTAGCATCACTGGTCTGGAGTGTAGAAGGTGGTGGTGTTAGCAAAGAGGATGGCAACTATGGTATGTTGTTGAGAGAGAAAAAGGAAAAACTTATAAAGAAGAGAGATAACTTTGTGGTGGTTGCTCCATATGTGAGGTGGTCGGCTAGCCGCTCATGGTTGAGATGGCGTTGGACAAGCTGGTGGTGAAAGTGTTGATGGATGAAAGTCAGGATGGAGAGAGAGGGAAGAGACAGAAGATCACAATGAAAATAAAATGAGGAGGAGGGGGTGAGGCTAATTTTTTATTGACTTTGAACTTGATTTTCTCCTCTCTCTTATCATGAAATCCATCTTTATTTATAGGAGGTGAAAATGAAATATTTTTTCTATAATGGTGTTAAATCTTGGCCCTTGATTTGACCTATAAAGATCTCAATTGTTGGTTTAAAATGGCAATCATGAGCTATATGATTTGTTTCAAGAAAGGGATAGTTGGATTGGCCATTTTAGGATAGTGTTATAGCTGTTGTGGTCTTAATTGATTAAAACATATCACACTAAGATGTAGTTAGATGTTAGGCCATTGTTTGTTTGCATATTTTGTTAAATTTGATAAAGGAATAAAGCATTAAATGCTTAGGGAAGGAGGTCACTTGAGTAACTTTTCTAAATAAAAAGATAAATAGTCACTAGAGGATATGTTGTCTACTCTTTTTTTTTACTATTCAAAATGGCGTCATTATAGGGTTTTAATTTATGGTTTTAGCCAAAGTTTAAATTGGTCTTTCATATTTTAATTTTTTTTATTGCTTTCTTAATTGATTCTAAACTTTTAATTTTACTCAATTTTGCCATTATTGAACTTTAATGTCAACCTTGAAATTCAATATCTTTTTTATTTTGGTTTATGGTTTTAGATTTTTTTTTAATTTAGTTTTTAATTTACTATTAAACTTTCAAATCTCTTCAATTTCACCACTGATTTCAGCTAATTAGATTAATAGAGTTCAACACTATTTTCAAATTGATCTTTGGCTGTAAATTTTTTCAATTTAACCTTCAATTGACTCCAAAACTTTTATTTTTCTGCAGTTTTGCCTCCAATTTAAATCAATTGACTTGGTAACAATTAAATTTGATCTAAATTTGGTCTTCTCAAATTCTAATATTCTAATACTCTAAATTAAGCCCAATTTAAACTTTAAAACTTAATGTTTCACTAATTAAGTCTCTAATAAAATTAATTTGACCTATTTAAAGTATAATTAAGTCCTTGTACTTAATTTAATCACTCAATAAAACACAAGTTAATTCTTAAAAATAATTAAATTTTAATTTAGCCTATAATTAAGTTAAATTTGTCTATTAAAATTGAATTATATTCTTAGATTTAATTTTACATATTTGTCTAATAATTACGTAGCTTGACCTTTAATTTGCCTTATTTCTTTAGTTTTTGGTAAAATAAGGTATAATTATATTCCTCATTCTATCCATTATTGTAATTTGATTTTTTATACAAGTGAAATTCTCTCGCTTTTATTTTTATAAAAATGCTAGTCTTTATTTTAATTTCTAATTTTTTTATTTATTAAAAATAAAGAATATAAATTTAGAGAATTATGCCAATAACCAGACTCTTATTAAAATTAATTTTCAAAGCTGCACATGTTTCAAACCAACGCAGAATTCTCTCGACTATCTACAAGGAGTTCAGAGGAGTTGGAAGGAAAATAAGAGTTTCGTTAACAGAGTACAGATGAATGAAATAATCTCCATGCTCCAGTTGAGCTCCCATAAACACTCCAATATGCGATGCTCTCCCTAAAAGCACCTAAAGGCCTTCTGCTGCTATATTACTGTGATTATTCTATTCTCTTACATTTACATGTTGAACGCCAAACAATTCTGCAACTTTGTGCGTACAAACAATTCGTGCTTGGCCATTCCTCTGTTGAAGATATTTTCTCATACGTTCTATGGCTGATGCTGCTTCTTTGTTTCCTAACCAAGTAATGATAGACAGGGACCCAACAGTACAAAGTGATACGGTAATGGTGGGCACATCATTTGTTCTTTCCTCTGATCATCTCTCAGCAGCCACCTTTAGATCATTTGATGAAGCTCTAGAGTGGAAAAATAATTTAGATACTCTCTCAGTGGTGGGCTGCCTTGGGATTGGCTGAGGATAGGGTCCTGTGAATCTTTCCCATTTGGTATTATTTCCTTGCGAAGATAAAGATGACTGCCTTTTTTTCAGTTTTTTTTTATATATATATTTTATTTTCATGGATTACAATATTAAGGACCAAAAAAATAATAATAAATTTGATAATATTCATATGCAGTATGTGTTTTCTCCATAATTATAAGAATAATTTATTTTTATTTTCTATTAAAAGTTTGGTACATTTCCTCCGTCTCATTTTATTCCTCCGCATTTATATTTTCAACTATTTATCAAAATATCATTTATTTTCCATATCTTGGAAGGTGCAGAATTCCATTTATTAGAAATAAAAGTTGTAATTAATCAAATAATCAGATTAGATTGAAAAATCCTCTTCTTTTCTTTCTATACGCTTCATTTAAAAGAGAGACAGACATTATGAGACATGCCTAAAATGAAACTTCGCAAAACAAAGAGGGATTGAGGGAGTATACACTTCATTTTCTTTTCTTTTCTTTTCTTTTCTTTTTAGTTGAAAATCATATTATAATTTCTTTTTTAATAAATCTATTAAATAATTAATAATAAAATCATTATGGGAGTCTCATAAAGTAATTTAAATTCTAGATTTGATTTTTTTATATAATAATAGAGTTTTAATAACTAACCAATTATAAGTTTAAACCCTAATGCTCTCATTGTTTTCTAATAAAATTAAATTTTAACACAAGGTAGCGATTAATATGTATAAATTTTAGGTTTAAAGGATTTTTTTAAAAACAAAGCTAGAAAGTTAACATAAAATTAATTTTAAAATCTCACTCGAAATGAATTTTTAATAGAATTTGAGAAGTAATTAATTTTAAAAATTAATTGGAACAAAATTAATTAAATTATAACTTTAAACCATGTCTAATATGAATATATAAGCTTAGGTAATGATCGTAATTGTAAAAGATATTCTTAATTGACACATATGTATGGATGTGATTGTTGCTATGGTTAATTTGCTTTCTTTCCTTGTAAGGGAAGAAAAAATGAATTAGATAGTTAACATTAGTTCAACAGTCACTTTAAAATCAAATAAAAATAATGTGTGCGTGTATATATATATATATATATATATATATATATTATGATTTGACACTAGCTGCTGCAAAGAATTAATGTAACCATCATATTACAACAAAGAACAAATGACATTATTATTTTTGGTTCAAATAACAGAGGAGTTCTCGGAAATCAAATCTTTCAAGACTAAGCCCATTGTATAACTATCGATCTACATTAATTAAGCTGATGCGTTTTTCATAATTTACTTTCATACAAACATTTTTAGAAGCTGAATCGTGATACTGTAAGAAATATATCCACTTATCAACCATCTTGATAAAGGCATAACCTTGAAGGAAAAAAACAAATGAAATGAGAGTATTTTTCTTCTCTTTTTGCTCAAGAATTGAATAATGCACATCACCATTTAATCAAGAAAAGGTTCACATAATTAAGAATACGAGTACAATATGATTAGAGCAATTTTGAGTGTTTCACATTAAAATTAAATAAGACTATGAGTTTTATGACCTGAAAGATTTATTTAAATGACTAAACTAATAGGGCAACCAATAAGATTTAATAGATATATAGCTATGCATCACTCTCCATGAGTTAAATATGAACCATTGCTGTTTAATGACAAAATAATCTTACATTTTAATCATATTTCATTTGTGGGCTATTATAATAGCTTTTGTATGCTCTTGAATTATGATTCGATACTAGTTATATGTGCTGTAATTAAGATATATGTCCATTCTTATTATATATATAAACACACCTTTTAACCATATTTTGATTCTAAAGAAGCATACAGACACAAATATAACAAAATCTTTCTCCTTTTCTTTTCAATTTTGGTTTTGCGACCAGTTTATAATCAATAATCTTAAAAAAAGCTTATCGTCAGGGAGAAACAAGCAAACATGAGAAATACAACTGCTCTCTGATCTTTCCCCTTGGTTCTTCTTCTTCTTCTTCTATAATCATCTTGTGGGATTCTGAAGAGCATAAACATGAGAACTTGTGAACCATTAGTATTTTGCTTCCAAAAAAAAAAAATTGATTGGCATCTTTGCATCAGTAAATCTGACTGCCAAAAGAAGAAAAATCTAGTGGAAGGTCTGCAACTAGTCAACTATATATATAATGAATCTAGTAGTACACTCGATCCACACAAGACTTGATGAATCGAATTATTCAATTGATGTAGATAAATTATAGAATTATACGAGCACACATGAAAGTCGAAGATGATCCTTCATAGGCCCTTGTCAAGAAAAATGCAAATCCAAAAGAATTGCAAATCCAAAAGATTCACACATAAAATGATCTTATTATGGAGTGCTTATTAAATCATGTTTTAGGCTATTTAATACCTAAAGATAAGAACCTCTGGTAAATAGAATTTAACAGATCTGAGCGTAATTATATTTGTATATCATTTATAATAACTATATGATCAGATTCGTGATCCAGGCTCAACCTTTAAAGCAAGAAAAGAAATTTGATGAACTTTTGTACTGATAACGATCAAAACCATCATACTAAACTGATCACCTCGAGAACTTCAGCCCAATTCGTCCTGTTTTGTGCCTGGAACTAATATCCTTTGCTCAGCTTTACACACTCCTTCACGGAAAAACACACCATTAATATACCAAAAATCAAAACACCAATGATTTGGATGGCCCTTCTCTCACAAAGCATTTACTTGATACCTGCTGAGCATATTTCCGTAATTTAGGACAGGAATCATCACTTTAGTTCTATTCTTAAAAACATGTAGTAACAGAAAGGAGGCTGAGTGCACTTGTCCCAACTAGCTAGCTAATCCCTTTTACTGTGACAGTTTAAGAAGTTTGCAATCAATTAAACTTTGGGAATTTAAATCAAGACATTAGTTTATTCTTTGTGGAGAGCTAATATGATACATGAAAAGAGAGAGAGAGAGAGAGAGAGAGAGAGAGACGAAAAGAACAATACCTCTTATACGGTCTATCAATCACTGGTAGCTGGCTATTTTGGTTATATATAGCCAGGGAACAAATATGATCCTTATACATACTGAGAAATCACTTCGAATATCAAGACCCCCCACCCGCCTTTCCGTTATCTGAAATGTTACTTGCCCTGCGCTTGCAAACTAAAGAAAACATTAATGACACATAGATTCAAACAAAGCAAAATCATGGAAGATTGAGCAACGAAATAGAGGAGGAGGAGGAGGGGTCGGGGCCGAAAGTGATGACAGAAGCATAGAGAGCACAAAGGAGTGGGATGCAGAGTCCATTGCATATCATCATCTGTGCTCTCTATCTTCTGTCAACAACATCACCAGTGCCTCCTTCTCCCCCAACTACCAATTCTATTGGTTTTTCAACCTTTTTTTTTAATTTATGAAACGAATCTGGTTTTCTTTTCTTTGTGTTTTTTTGTATTTTTCCATTGCTGAGCAGATGAAAAAAAAAATTGATCAGAAGATAGTATAATAATAATAATAAAAAGAAAGTTTCTTTAAAAGGAAAGGTGTATAATGGCTTAGAGCAGGTGAGAGAGAGAGAGAGAGCGGGCGAGAGGGAGAGAGAAAAGTGAGGGGATGACCTATAATAGACTACCAGTAGCCTCTATTTATAGAAAGAAAAGGATTATGCCAGTCCAGTGAAAGAATTGCAAAGGGTAAATAGAGTAGTAGAGTGCCTGTACCTTGTTCTCTCTTTTCATGTAACCGTCTCTCACGAGCTAAATATTTATTTGAGACGACAACCGTTGTCACCTCCTGAGAACCCTAATCGTCCTAATCGTACTTATGTGATGCAGTAATAACAATAACCTTACTGGTACATCATTCTAGACCTAGCTATGTATTTATTTTTTTATTAAAAAAATTATTTTTAGTTTTTCATATTTTTTTACTTTAAAAATATTAATTTAATATTTTTTATAATTTTAATATGCCGATATATAAAATTAAAAAAATAAATTAATATATTTTCAAATAAAAAAATATTTTAAAATGCACATTAAAACATAATTTCAAACAACTCTAACCTACATGAATATTTTTCCTCTTTCTAAGAGTTTAAAATCAAAATTCAGATTTGAATCAAAATTCAGATTTGAATTTGTTTTCATTTAATTACTATCTTAGAAAAAAATTGTCAAAATCTCTAACATAATTGTATAAAAATAAAAAATAAATGTAGGTAGCAATAAATAAATGAGTTGAATGATTCATAGAATATATATATATATATATATGATAAAAAAAAATAAAAGCCTTAAATAAAACACCATAACTACAAACACATTACATTGTTTATTGTAAATTGTAAGAGTATAATGATGATTTTATCTTTCTCATCAAAACATACAAAGTTTGGCTAGGGGAATTTTTAAAGGGATCCAATGGGCATTACTAAATTGCTTGGGGATAAATTGGTTAGTACATCTCTTTTTAGAACAATAAAATTGTTGTGTTGCCATTAAAAGCAAAAAAAAATACACGGCCTTTTTGTTAGCATTTTTTTTATCTTTTTAAAATTATTTATATACTAATTTTTTGTTTAAATAGTAAAGTTATAGGATTTCCCTTCAAAAAAAAATAAGGGTTGTTTTTCAAAGGCATTTAAATCTTTCATTTCTAGTTATTTTTATTTTGTTATTTTTCGATTTACTTAAGGGTTCTTTTGTAATTTTAATGAATTATATAATACTAAAAAAAATTTATTCACGTGTGCATATGTCAATGTGTGATGACCCTATGTTTTTTGGGCGACATGTATTCAACCTTTTGGTTATCAAATTCTAGCATCTGATGTGATATTAAAAGGTTTGTATCATTCTCTTTCTCACAGTGTGGTGCTTTTTTGAGTTGGAGGCATGATTGACATCTAATAGACTTTTTTAATAACATCCCAAAAATTTCACAACATCAAATGATAGATTAAACCTTGAAGTCAAGAATATATTTTTTTTCTATACTTAATATCAATGATCCATATTGGTGTTTTAATCTCATGATTAAATTCAATTTGTTATTTAATGCATTTAGATACATTATAGAAATTATATAATTATGATTTATATTTCCAATTTCTATTCAATAAAGTTTTTTATATCTGAGTCACTAAATAGTTCTTCTCTTCCCCTACAATCAAGTAGAGTTTCAAACCCCACATGCAATAATTCATATTCAAGTATTAGGCCCCAAGTCATTCAATCAATCAATCAATTCATAATAGTCCTCATTTACTAAAATTCATTTATTGAGTATATTTAAACAATTTAAATTTAACTTTTCATTAAGAGAACATTTCATTACATGAATAACATTATAAATATTTATTCATTTTATAATTCTCATCCATTTGAATTACAATATACTTCTAATAATCTGCCTGATATTGTAACTAAAAAAATCAGAGTTTTATCTCAATAAGTAATATTTTAATAGTGAACTTGTAAAATATATAAATTTAAATAAGATATTTATCACAATACAATTAAAAACATATTAGATATAACATGTACATGATTCTTTATAAAATAAACCATTATAATTTATTTTAATAATAACAAAATTGACTTATTTATCATAATCTCTACTAACCTTGAGTATTTTCTAGTCACCTCATTAAGAAAATTACAAGCTTATCTTCCTATCCCAGAAGTTACACCTCATTCAGAAATCCTTCTTAGTAACTTTAAGCATTAAATTGCACCACAAGATTTTATTCATGGTAAAAACCTATTTTATGCATCTTGCTTTATACAATGTGTTTATAAAGATAAATTATTCTTTTTGTTTTTTATTTTATATGTTCTTTAAAAAATCTAACCCTTTACCGATACTACCCTGCAATTCCAAATGAGTATAATCAATAATTTATTAATTTTTATTTTTAATAACAAATATTTAACATTAATTTAACTTAATTCAATTTAATCCAAAACATTATTAATCATTCATTTTATAACAAATTTTTATATGAACATATCCTCACATGCATCAATACACTTATCCATCCCTTGGTCTAACCATCATATATACCTGAAATATATAAATATAGATGCCTACATTCTTGTCCCATTAGGCCATCAAGATAGTTCTCAAATCTCTGACCATATAGTATCTAAAATGACCTATACTTATGCCTTTTTACATAATCAAACAATCACCATTTTCTTCACGAGCACACCATTAAAATAGAAAAAAATTGTTAAGTTATTGGCCAGATTTTTAAAGAGAAAGTGGGTGGCACTATTTAATTTATTTACAAGTTTGCACTTAATTTATTTCTATTTAGATTTCTCACATAAACTACTTGATTTTCCTCTTAATTTGTGATCCCTTCTCTAATTAACTTGAAATTTTAACATAAGATGGAACAACATGTTAGGAGACTCTATGCAAAATTACAATATGATCAAATAGTCAAATTAAAAGTTATTACCAATGGAATAAAATTGGTAGGTGGGTGGTTTCATGCTAAAAATCTAAATTTTCTTGTTCAATCCTTACACAAATCATATAAATTATTATAATATATTCTAAAGAGAATTTACTTATCTCAAAATATATTTATCTTGTTTTTCCACTATTTATTTCATTTTTATACTTTTTACCATTTCAAAAGCATGGATTAGACAAGTTAATTAGGGTTAGCTTTGTTTTTTTCAATGTTGTTTATTTAACTTTAGTATTTTTTGCTAGGTCCTTCTTTTGAAAGTTTAATTTTTTTAACCATGATTTTATATTATAGATAGCAGGTTAGTCAAGTTAACATGGATTGGCTCAATTTTGTTTTCTTGACTTTTTTTATGAATTTCATTTTTTTTTTAGTTTTATTATTTGACATTAGATTATTTGCTATTGAACTTTGCCATTTTTTCGCTTATCTCTTTCTTAGATTACCCCCAGTGCAGGTTAGTCAAGTTAACTCGGGTGTTTTTCTCCTTTTTTCTATTGCACTTCAATCTTTTATACTAGATTTTTATTTTCAGAGTCTAATTTTTTTTTTATCCCAATCTTAGTTGGTTAGTTAAATTAATTTAGATTAACTTAGATTTTCTTCTTCAACACTAATTTCTCAAAATAATTTTTCTTTTCTATATTTAAAATTAGACTATTCAGTTTTGAATTTTATAATTTTTATTTTATTTTATTTTTGCCGGTTTTTGTGGATATGAGATCTCAGATTATATGTAAATAAACTCATACTGAATTGACTTAAATTTTTATTGTTTTAATAATATTTTTTATATTATAAAGAATTTGACCTTACCTCCACTTATCTTGTATACACTTAAACCAATTTGACATTCGATGATTTTGCAGCAGTTTTACATTGACGTGTCATGTGCATTAGGATTTTCTGGTATCTTTTTTTTTTTTTACGTGTGATGTCCGGGCCAGCTTACGCGCACCACGACTAATCCACACGGCTCACTGAACATCCTGCAAGCCCAGTGAACAGGTAAGGCACCGCGGGGGTGACAGGCATGCATGGTGAGGTTCGAACCCCTGATGCAGAGGAAGGGGACAAGCCCCTTCCACCGCTAGGATTTTCTGGTATCTTGTATGGTCATTTACAGGTTAAAATCCGCATGCTATGGCTGTAAAATCTTAGATTATTTAGGTAAGTTGTTATGATTCATCCCTTGTTGACTTTTATGTGAATGTTGTGTGACCCACTACAAAAGGAAATGAAGACATGATCTATGATTGAAGTTTTGTAGTGGCTGGAACGCAGAAAACTAAAGTATGTGAATTAACTAGTCTATGAATGCCTAAAAAGTCATAATATCACCATCACTTTCAAAGTTTGAAAGTGAAACTCTACCCCATGACACGAGCAATTACAGTGGTTCCAAGACATGACAAGCTACATGGGAACGTGAACCAAATTAAGTTTTATAAAAACTTATATTTATTTTTAAAAAAATTAATTTTTATATATTTTTATATTTTTTGATATGTTGATATAAAAAATAAATTTTAATATATTTTTAAACTAACAAATATTTTAAAAAAACAATTACTATCACCATAATAAACACTTATATATATTTCAGATGTTTCTTTCATTAATAGCTTTCCTAAGTTGTATAAAAATATCCTCTATATTAATTTATAATAATAAAAAAAAAAAAAAGTCTAGTACTTTTGTTTTCAAGAAATTTTATAGTGCTCATGGAATACTTACCTATATTTTCTTCCAAGAAGAAAGAAATAAGAGATAAGATAAATATATATATATATATATATTCTAATCTATGAGAAAATATTTTTATTATTTTTATGTGTATTGAATTTATTTTTTTTTTCATCATCTACCTCTCTTTTCAATCTAAGACCAAAAAAATATATTGGTTGGATAATGGTTTCATGCTCATCATGCGACAATTTGTTTACCACTAGCAATGATGAGTTGTTTTTTTTTTAAAAAAAAAAAGCAAAGGTCTCAACAAGTCATCCAACTCTTAAAAAAAAAATGGCTTAAGCACCGAAGCCTTTTGTGTCCTGAGCAAGCTAGACCAACCATGCATGCTAGTTAGGCTAGATTTTTTTTATTATTATTATTTTCTTATAATTTTATCATTCAAATTATTTTTGTTAGTTTATTTTATTAGTTTTTTTATTTTATCATTTAATATTTGATTGATTTTTAATTGGTCTTTCTATTTTATTTTTGTATAATTAAAATAAAAAATATATTATTGAACTTAATAAGGTCTATTAGTCAGGCCATGAGTTTAGTAAGATAATTCGGGTTCATCAGAGTCAATCTAATATGTCTTCATCTTATCTTAATGTTTAAAAAACAAATATCATCTTGATGTTTTTAAAAACTCAAACCACTGTTTTACCAATCATCTAGGTTGCTTTGAGACTTGCGCATTTGGATTTTATTTTGATCACTTGGTTTTTTTTCTATGATTTTATTTTTTGTTGAATCCACAAAGTAAATTGAGTCATATCAAAATAACTCTTATATATTTTTATTTGAAACTCAAATTAGATAAAAAATTAAATTGATAGTTTTAAAAGTTAACTTTGATGGGAATTAACTATAATGTGAATGAAATCCTTCACTACTTACACATTTCTTTTATGTTGAAAGTGTTTTACTATCACTAGTAGTGTTTCATGACTAGTGTGTGTATGTGTGTATACTAGCTATTTGATTCATGCATCTCTATGGGTCACAATTCTTTTTTTTAAAAAAAAAAACAATGGATATATAGGTTGTTTTCTATAAAAAATTAAAGTGTAAGTTAAAATGCTCATGCAAACATCTAATCAAATAAACTAATAATCATTTATGTAAATAAATAAATAACATTGTTAACAATAACCAAAAGAGAATTTGAAAAAATTAAAAGATAGATATAAGTCAAGATATTTAATATTTTAAAATGAGATATTCACTTGTTTGTGTCTACTAAATTTGTTTATTAAAATTAATAAAAGATAATAAAAACATAAAAAATACATAATTAATTGCATAAAATAAAAAGAAAAAGAATTATGCAAGACCATAAATATAAGAAATATTATTTCAAAAAACATATTTTTAAAAAATAAAGTTAACCTATATAAAATAAAAGGAATCATTCAAAAATTAAATACAAAAGAAATTATTTTAAAAACATTACTCAAAAAAGGTTTGTAAAACCTATAACGTAGGCTATGAGAACATGATAAATTGATAGAGAATAAATTAAAGATAACCATAAAATCCTCAAAGGCCAAAGGATGAAACCATAGAAAAAAACCACACAAAAATCATGCTTAAAAGAATGAGGAAGAAAATTAAAATAAAAAAATAAATTGATAGCATCAAAAAAATTTAATTTTGAGGCTTAATTTAAAAAAAATAAACTATTACAAAAGGAAAGCTAAATCAAAACAATGAGGAATAAATTGAAAAGAATAAACAACATAAAATTTAATTGAAGGATGAAATTATAAACCAACAAAATTTTAACAAAAGAATGAAGAGTAAAAAATAAAAAATAAAAAAATATAGATTGAACTGGAAAAAATAATATATAAAATTAAAATTTAATGACTAAATAAAAAAAAGCTTTTATAATGGAACCAAGGACAAAATTAAACAATAAAAAAACACAAGGACTAAAATTGATCAATTTAAAGATAAAAGGGCAACCACACACTTTTTCCGGAAGAGAGATAAAAAATAAACAAAAAAAATGATTGGTGGTTACTATCATTCACAACCAAGGACATAAGGAATGACAGATTTGTTCATTAGATAATGCCACACATGTCATCCAAATATCACAAGCGACACCTACTCGCTAACACATAAATAATATATGCTAACAGCTTTTTTAAATAAAAAAAAAAGCTTCCTTACTTAAAAAATATCAAAATGTCTTTCAGTAACTTGAGAATTATAAAATTAAAAATCATTATAGAAGTACACAATACCCCTGGATCCATGACTTGATTGTTATCTTTTCTAAGGATATAATGGTATTTATACTATATTCTAAAATGTAAAAGAAAAGAAAATTTTTAGTTAACAACTCTAGCTTCTTCTTTTTTTTTTGCGCTTGCTTTAAAGGTAAATAAATAGAATAACTATTTCAAAGTTTTTGAAAAAACTAAATCATTATTTGCTAACAATTTAAGAAACTAATAGCCATTGGGGTGAAATCTTATTTTATCTATAAAAAAAGTGAAAAATTCAAACATATCTCCAAATAATTTTTTAATGGCTAATGGATTTTTGAAAAAGAGTAAATTACTCCAAGACATTTTATTTTAATTCGAGGGTAAAGGAATAATTTTAGAGTAAATTGTGTCTTGGGTGGTACAGTGGAAAACCCTAACACTATCCAAGGCACTAATATATATATATAAGTAATACGATGAGGTGGGGTATCGAAGGGCCTTGGACTGCTATCTGTGTCTCCTACTGCACATGACTTGTCACGCTAGCCCATATTTATATTTGGACGGTTAATTCGATAGACTCGACTCTCAATCACTTCAAAAACTCGTCTTTAACGTGCACGTGTCTTCCACCACACTTACTACTGTTGGTGGTTATCAAGTTTTTTATGTTTTTTTTTTCCTGTAAAAGGACTTAATTTGGGGAGAATTAAAACAAATGTGAATTCAATTGATTAATTTCAAAATTTTAAGGACATACTTGGAGAATATATCATATTAATAACATGTTTTTGAACAAGTACTCTGGTGTCTATCTTTTTTATTTGAAGTTTTTAAGATTGTGAGGGCATAATGTCAGAAGAAACAATCTTTCTCATGATTTGTTCTCTAGGAGTGGCTAAAGAACGTAATACTAACTCCAATTGGAGCTAGAAGACAAACAAATGCCAATATATATATATATATATATATNTATATATATATATATATATAAAAGAGCAGCCTAAAACCAAAAGATAAGAAAGATTGACAGTTGGTTTGCCCTAAGCACCACCCAATCAGGAGGCATAGGAAAAGAAATAATCAGACTTTGGACCACAGAGTCGTCCAGAGACTAGTAGGTCCGGGCATGTGACACCGGGGAACATGTTCTTGATGTTTGTAAAGTGGCAGAAATCACCAGCTTGTTCATGTTGAATCAAGATTTTAGTACATGTAAATTTAATTCATGCCTGGATTAAATTCTGAGGATGACCCATCATGGAGATGATTTTTATTCATTCCCTCTTCCAAGTTGCGAAGATCAAATCTTGTAAATTGAATCCGCACAGTTCTTTCCCACCTCAAACTAACTATTTACATCATCAGTTTTATTCTTTCTTCTTTTATTTTAGCTAGGAATATATGATCATCACTTCTTTTTATTCTAGAAAAAACCCCAATCAAAAACTAAATATAAAGAACGCAAAGGTTATTACTATTTCGTAGCAATAATTATTCTACTAGATAGCTAGAATGTTCCCTTTCCACGAGTTTCTAAAGGGGGATAAAGACAGAATGCTTTGGCTTTAACGTCAGGAATTATCATGCTCCATTTGCAACTTGCCAAGAAACATGGAGAGGGAGAGCAAAGCAAAGATTCAAAGCAACCCTGATCAACACACGTCTCTTATCCTTATTGTTACTATTATTAATATTTCTCCCTTGCCGTAACCTGTCTACATACAACTATTAAGATGGGGCGGTGGGTTGCTATGCTTTGAAAATATTACTTTGTTCTTTTCTATTCCAGCTGAACCTGGAAAAAATACCAAGACCCTGGTTATACGTGTCAGCACCCCGGATAATCCTGTCCTTCATCTGTCATATGAGATTAGGTTTACTTAAGAGAAACGCGAGTTATTTCGATTGTTGTTTCGGTGCTTTTGGTGGCTTTTGCCCTATTCCACTGAGTTTGTACGTATCCCAAGATAAAAGGAGGAAAAACTGGGAAAGGAGAGGGAAAAAAGCACAGGATTGGGTGGAATATTTATTATATTATATCCCAGCCATGCCATTTTTGGGGAGTGGGAATTCTTCAGGTTTGTGCTTTCCCCTTTTGGATGGAATGCAAGATATGGTGTTTCCAGGGAAGGAGTCGTCTCTCCTTCTCTATCAGTCAAACAAAAAAAAAAACCATATCAGAAGTATCATTTAGTATTATCTCATAGAAAGCATCTTTCTACAATAAAATAAAAAATAAAAAAAAAACAATAAGAAAACCACTTTAAAGACTTGGTGAGTGCTCATGCTACGCGAGCTTGGACAGGCGTTTAATCCACGCTAGCTGCAACCACATGAAAACATATTCCATCCTTTTAGTGGAGGAGGTTCCGTGATCTTGTTTCTTATCTGCTATGAATTCTCAAGTCATAAGAGAGAGAGAAAGTGTGTGGGTGTGTAAACCTTCATATGACCTGATATGTATATATGACACTCTCATATATTATTAACTTTTTCCGATTTCCTCCAACATTAACATTATCTATTTCAAAAGGGCTCACTTTCTCCTTGCTTTTCCTCTTTAAGTATTTGTTAATGTTTTTGTTGATTATATTTGGAAAACTTTTGTTGTCGTAATTTTTCTTGAACGAAGTTATATTTATTATTATAATGTTATTTTTTTTTAAAAAAAAAGGATTTCATTGTGATAATCAACGATGAGCTGATGATACATACAAAGATAGACAGAAATTTAAGTTAATGATCAGTGAAGGTCGTGATTTTGTTGTTTTTAGATTATGGTAAATTTAAAATCTTAAAATTAATTGATCATTATCATAATTGGTATTTACTATATAAATATTGGCGATTAAGTTAAGTTATTGATTAATGAAGGTGGTGATTTTGTTGTGTTTTAGATTATGGTAAATCTTAAAATTAATTGATCATTATGATAATTGGTATTTATTATATAAATATTGGTGATTAAGTTTTATCATGACAGATTTTGTGAGTGTTTTCTATTTTTGATTTGTATTTATATCATGGGTTTAGTTGGACGTTTTCAATATATTTTTTGCATTAAATTGAAAAATTATTCTTTAATATTAATAATTATTCTTTAATATTAATAATTATTAATTAGTATTATTAGTTAGTATGTCTGTTTTCGAAATTATATTTTTAATTAAGAAAGAATAAAAATTTAAATAAAATCTAAGAGGTAAAGTTTCAACGAGGAATAGTTTCTTAATACAATTACAGAAATCCCATCGGGATCCATTAACGACCTAGAATTTTCTTATGGTGATTCGATTGATGATTAACGGAATCTGTTTACGCCATCTTACAGTGTTTTGTTCTATTTTTATTTGTTGTATCCGAAAATACCGTCAAGCCGTAAATACATATATACATGTATGCATGTATGTATTTATGTCGGGAGGTAATAACGAATATAAAGGTCGAGAATTTTTTTTAATTCTGACTTCGTGGCGAAAGATTCAAAGATAAAGCTTATTGCTCTTTTCAAGCTATTACAATGCATCAATCTTTAGAATTCAGTTGCTAGTTGGTTCATAGCTCTTTCTAAAAAGGTAAAAATAATAGAGAAGAAAATTGCTTCATTATTGGGTTGAAAATAAATATATAAAATATTTTTTTATGGATAATTTATTTATAAAGATATAACATAAATATATTTTTACCTCTATTATTTTTTTCTTCTCAAGACGATAATTTATTATAAATGTTTGTGGGATACTATGAGATATTAGTTAGCATATTATTTCTTTTGCATTGTAGCATAGCATGGTAAAGCACCTGAGATCTGAAAACAGATCTTGAATTTGAGTTAGGATATGTATTTTTTATAAAAATCTGGAATAATCAGAGTTTTATTTACTTATCTATACCTATAAAATATATTTTTTTAAAAGTGAAGTTTTCTTGAATTTAAAAAAAAAATATATAAGTTGTTATTGCATAGACTCTACCCATTTATCTAGGGGCATGTAACATATCTTTTAATTTTGTTTTTAAGTATTTTTCAAAAGTTTTTTTAATTTAAAAAATATTATATTGATTTATTTTTACAAGTTTAATGATATATATATATCTATAGAGACACACACATAACATCACATATTACAGTCTAGAGCGCTGCTTATTGAGGTCAATCACGAAGGAATGTCAAGGATGCGAAAAAAAAACCCAAACAATGTGAATTCGAATCAATTCTCGTGCAGCTTTTGTTAATTTCCATGTAGGGAACCAGTATTTGTCATCCAGAAAAAGAATAGCAAGTGATGCCAAAAAGTGCCCTGTTGAGCTAAAATAAAATGAGATTACTCTAGTCAGAAAAGAAAAGAAAAATATTTGAGAATATGGCTACTAGTAATGTAATTTATTTCTTTCTCATTAAATAAATATTAATAGTTACTACTTAAATACCATAAAATTTCTTATTTTAAAATACAATATTTGAGAATATGGCTACTAGTAATGTAATGTTTGGCTTGGAAAATATTTTTTTTTAATAAAATGCATTTATTTGTTTATAAAGTTCAGTTTGAAGAATTCATGTATAATATATTACAAGACAACTATATGCTGTAATGGATATCTCAACCAACTATATATATAAAAAGAGAAAGAATAAAAAAGAGTCATCTCACCGTTTAGTTTTACAACAACTATATAATCCTAACTAGTTTTCAAAGTTTTAGGTAAGAAATTAGTATGTCACAGTGAAGTTAACAATCACCATGTGTGTGTATTCTATTAAGGTAATTAATTGCTTCATGTTTTTCTTTAATGGTAAAAGTACATTACTGTTCTTGCATACTAAAAATTTCTCTAAATATATATGTATTTGTTATTAAAGATAAATACATTATTAAATCTAAAGTAATTATTTTGAATCAAAGCCTAAAAACAAGACTTAATTCTCACTTTTAAAATATGGTTTTTGGACTTAAAAGGAGTAAAGGTACGATGAACAAATAAAAAATATATTCCATTAAATCTAAAGTAATGATTTTGAATCAAAGCCTAAAAACAAGACTTAATTCTCACTTTTGAAATATGGTTTTTGGACTTAAAAGGAGTAAATGTATGATGAACAAATAAAAAAAATAGTCCATGTAAGATTTAATTAAAATAAATATGAAAACCATTACTCGTGACTTTTAAAGAAGTTATTCTAAAAACAAGAATATAATAACAAATCCGCTTACATATTAATATGAAAAAATTAAATTCAAATAACAAATATATTATCATATTTTTTTTCTTGATATTATGTATCTCTTTTAAATTCCCTTTTTTTTCTATTACATGGGTAGTTCTATTTACACCTCTCTTCATATTTTATTTCTTCTTCTTTTCTAACATTTTCTACTATCTTCTCTCTGTTTTTTTTTCTTTTTGTAATTATTTTTTCTTTTATCCCCTTATCTCTTGGTTACTTGGAGAAGGGACTAAAACTTCTTCTTCTCTTCTACCATTTTCTACAGTTTTCCACTCCCTGCCCTATGTTTGTTCTTTTGTTTTTCTTTATCCTTATTTGCTTATCTCTCAGCTACTTAGAGAGGGGGCCAGAACTTTGTGTTTATTTTGGTCCCTCTTTCCTTCTTTGGTTATTACCATGCTCACTCATCTTTTTATTTAATTATTTTTTTCTTTGATTTTCTTTTCTTTTCTTTTTGATTTTTTTCAATATTTCTATTTTTAAATTTTTTTTAACATGAATATGATAAAAATAATGAATTAGTCAGAAAATTGCATGAAAAAGGCATTTGTTTTTCAAATGTTTTGTATTTTCTATATTTTTTTTGAAAAACCTAGTTCACAAATGGAGTCAAAATGAATTATGAATCTATTGACCCTTAAATTTAAGTATTTAAATTTTTAAAAGAATTGATACTTTCCTTTTATTTAGATAGTTGTACACAAAATATATTACCTATAATAAAAACTAATGTATTGAAGAAAATATTTAAATTTCGATAAAACTCTAGGTACGTTCCAAGTAAAATAATATATTTGATTTTTTAAACATGTTAGAAAATGTAATCCTAATATTTTCATATAATTATTAGGGAAAATATCATTATTAGGTTAAAAAAAATTATTTTAACCTTATTAAAAAGGGCGTCGCATTTCCGATTTAAAAAATAGTAATGTTTTCGAGAATATTAAATAGATGATACATGCTACGCCATGGCTAACCCAATTTATTCCAACATAAAATAGATGCTAAGGTGATGGATGTGTTCCTAAAAAATGCAAAAATAAAAATAAAGTTCCAAACTCATGTCATTGATTTGATTGAGTTTATTAAACTCAAGTAATTCAATAAAATGAATAAAAACATACAACAATGTTAAATAAAATGAATAAAATGACAATAAAAAGAAGTTTGGAAAACCTTACCTGAACACATCTATGTTAACATATTAAATATGTTACACATTAGGGTAATCCCTCTAAAATTAAATTAAATAAAATTATTAAATTCAATTATAAATAAATAAATAAATAATATTTAATGTTAAAACTAAAAAATAATAACAATAAAAATTCAAGTTAAATCAGGCCAACATGCTAATACTAAGACCATAAGTACGATTAAGATAACTTAATAGAAAAGCCTTGACTGACGGGATACTCTTAGTAGTTGAATGAATTATTTGATTCACTGATTGGAACTGTCAATTCTTTGATTTCCCGATGCACCACTTCCATCACTACCGCAAGGAGAAAAAAGAAGCACAGACACTAATTTCCAAATAATTAGATGTCAAAGAATGAAAATGAAATAAAAACCCAATTTAAAAAAAAAATGAAATACTAAAGGATCATACTGATAACAAAGAAAAATATATATATGAAAATATAATAACTCCATAAAAAATAAAAAGAAAAAAAATAAAAGTTAACTTCTAGCAAACAAAATATTAAAAGATAAAAATAAAAAAATATATAAAAAAAAAAAAAAAAAACTTAATCGTAGTCCACTTGGGTTAGCATACAAAATCTAAGACTAGGTTATGATACTGAGGTAACATGTTAAAATCAAATTGTATAGAACTTTAAATCTTAAATATCAAACAACACAATATTGAAGAGCGGGATGACTTAGATCATTTTTAAAATAAATGAGAAATTTTATAGAAAGCAAATAAAAAATAATAGAGCTTAATATCTAATTACATAAATATTGAAGGATTATATTGAAAAAAAAATTAAAAAAATAAGAGAAAAAAAAAAGCAAACTCAATCTAATATCTTAAACTTTAGTTAATATTTTAAATTCATAATTTGTGAAATCCTAAACTTGAGCTCAATTAAAAATCATAATTCACTACCAATTTAATATTGAATGATGAAATTCAAAAGGAATAATTTAAAAAACTTGTTAAAGTAAAAAAAAATATTAATCAAAAGAATGAGTATCAAATTTGATTGGAAAAAATATCAAAAGAGGATTAAATCTCAAAAAAAATTTAATTTTTAAATTAATCTTAAATAAAATAAATAAAAATTAAAAGAATGAGGATCAAATTTGAAATATATATTTTTTTAAAAAAAGCTAAAATTAAAAAAAATCTATTTTTATAAATCATTTCATATAAAATAAATAATAATTAAAAATAAAAATAAATTTCAGAAAAATAAATAAATTAAAAGAATATCTTTAAATTTCGTGGGATTGGCTTGGAAATCAAGGAAGACATGGAGAAGAGGGGGGGGGGTGCCATACATGTTATCGCCTGTATAGAGAGAATATTAAAATAATTTAACCATCATCACAAAAGACAATATATGATTATGAATATAGTTGCATGTGCTATCTAGATGTCATAGAGGATATTTATACGTAATCGTATTGAACGCTCACTTGTTAAATATTTTTTTATATATAATATTTATATTTATTAAATTACTAAATAGCCTCTGAAATTATTGTTATTTTACCATGCTGATATCCATCTAGCTTTTATGCTTTGAAACTTAAATATTCTCTAGGTTTGAAGTTCTAAACCCAAAAATGCATTTATATATATAAAAAAATTATGATATACTGAAGAATTGAATTTACACGAGACCAAATTCGATTACTGAATTTATTCCTCCATGAAATTCGATATTTGTAGTTCTCAAAAGTATTGAAACCATTATCTGTGTTGATTCCTCCATATATACTGTTGTATGACATATTCTGAAAGCCACGGAATTGGAATTAATTTCTTGTACGTAGCACTCTCTAACTTGTAATGTATACTAATAAAAATAAATTAATTCTTATACACTTTATGATTGTTTCATATATATTACTCTGCTCATTCTTTATTTAAATAATGCACTTGAAGATTATGGAAACAAATTACAATTAGAAAACACTTGAGTTTCTCTAATCTTATCTTATTGGGATTTTAATTACTCCTCAAATCTATGAAGATCTTAATAAAAATGATAAAAAAAAAGAAGAAAAAATGATAATTACATATTGCTTTCACACTCTTTATACGGAGAATGAAATAGAATCTAACAATTAACGTAAAAGATTAAATTGTTGAATAAAGATTGAATAATGGCTTTATATTAACTTTAATTAATTAAAAAGAACGGTATTATTCAAAAAAATTTATTGCAAGAATATAAAATATATTAAAAATTATCTTAACTTAAAAATTTAAATTATAAAATCTAAGAATTAACTTTTTGAAAATGCCTTCAGTTTATAAAAAATCATTTTCCTAAATGGACTAAGTTCAAGGGGGTACCTCCCCGGTAGGGTTCAACAGTAGCTGCAGAAGCTAAACCATAGAAAAGGGTGAAGAGTGTATAAGGTTGGGCCGTGTTTGGTAGGATTTTGTGAATTGAAGATTTAAACCTGAAACCCATGCAGCCCACCATAGAGCCCGCCATCACGTATATAAATAATACCAAGGAGTAACCATAACATTGACTACCACCTTTCCTCTTTTTTTTTTTCTTAAAAAAAAAAACTTGAATTATGAAAAGAAATACGACGAGGGAATTATGTGGTTTAGCTCTACTGTTTTAATAAGGGATTATTAGAATTGAGATAAGATTGTTTTTTTAGGGATTTTAATTTAAAAATATATTAAAATATTTTTTTAATTTTAAAAAAATTATTTTTGATATTAGTATATTAAAATAATCTCAAAATATAAAAAAAATTAATTTTACATAAAAAATTAAAAAAATCTTTTTTTCTTTATGTTTTTGATAAGTTAAAGATTTTGATTTACTAAGATTCTGTTTGTTTGCAGAAAAGTTATTTTTTTTTAGAAAGTGAATTCCTAAAAAAGTGAATTTCAGAAAAGTGAATTCCGAGAAAAATAAATTTCTGAAAAGTAAAGTATTTTTTGATATTTGATAGTGTTATGGAAAATGAACTAGAAAACACTTTCCAGTGTGTTTGGTTATGTTATTGAAAATAAACTGAAAAATAATTTATTAATATTTTATTTTTCTCAAGTTTATTAAAATAATAAAGAATAAATCTTACAAATTAAAAAGTTGAATAATAATGAAATTGAAAAAAAATTCATAAATTATCTCAAATAAAATAAATAATAATCAAAATAATAAAGATCAAATCTAAAAAAATGAAGAAATTAAAATAATAATAATTAACATTTCATAAAGTATTTCAAATAAAATAAATAACAATCAAAATAATGAGGATTAAATTTGATAGGAAAAAATTTCAATAAAAAAATAATAAAAGAAAAACAAATGACAATTATAAAAATGAGGACCAAAGTTAATATAAAAATTAAATTTTAAAAAATAAAATTAAAAAATAAACATTCAAAACAAAATATATATATATAGCAATCAAAAGTTTGAGGATCAAATTTGATATAATTAGCAAATAATAATATTTCTAAATTTTTCACAACTTCCAAAAGTGTTTTCCTTCAAATTTTTTAGGAAAACAATTTCCTGAAAATCAAGTCAAATTTTTCTTTGACTGGAAATTATTTTTCATTTACCAACTTTTCTAATAACAAACAAACACAAGAAAGTTTGGAAAGTGCTTTTCTAGAAACTACTTTTTAAAAAACAAACACAGCTAAAAAGAAAAACACTTTCCTGAAAATCAAGTCAAATTTTTTTTATTAAAAAATATTTTTGTTGACCAGAAAGTGTTTTTCGTTGACCGGAAAATGTTTTTCGTTAATTGGAAATTGTTTTTTGTTAACCAGAAAATATTTTCCGTTAACCAACTTTTCTAATGACAAACAAATAAAGAAAAATTTAAAAAATAATTTTTCAGAAATTATTTTTTAAAAAACAAATATGTATGTATTCCTGATTTTTATATGATATCAATTTGATATAAATGGGGCTAGCAAATAAATTATTTCCAGAGAAGTTTCCATAACTGCGATTGTTATAGTAGATGATAAACAGAAATCAAAATTCGAAACCCATTTGAAATAATTTGAACATGCTCGACTTCAGAGTTGCAGAGGCGTGTGAGAATTACAATGCGATTATTTTCTATTTAGTTTAATTTTTATTAACAAATAATTAAATTAATATTTTAAAAAAATTGGAAACGAACTAAAATTTATTTAAATTATTCGGTTTCATTGTAGTTTAATTATTTTAAAATAAAAATTAATTTAAATTAATTTAGTTTAGTTTTTAATTTGCCTTATTCAATTTTTTGGATTTAGCTTTATTTTTTCTGTTTAGATTTGATTCAGTTTGGTTTAATTTTTTTAGTTTTAAATATGTAAAACTGAAATAAAATTAAATTAGTTGGTTTTTTAAAAATTTTAATCAGTTTAATAAATTTTTTTATGGTTCAATTTTTTTAATTCTTTTAGTTTAATCATTTTTTTAGATTTTTTTGTTCGCCCTTATACTCTAGGTAAAATATGAACGTATTTGGCTGTATGGTAGATTCCACGTTTAGGGCCACTACAGTTTTAACATATGTGATAAGAATAAAACTCACTATACTGTTAATCTAGGACCCTATAAAATATGTTTGCACCACCGTTTTGTTGAAAGCAGCTGGGACCTGCTTCCCCACATCCTGCGTCTGAAGCGTCTATGTGTAATCCTTCTCTTACACTCTCTGATGTCATCGAGCTTGGCTTCTTGAAAACCTAACCCTCCCCTCTAGTGCCCCTCCCCCCCCTCTACCAACCTCTTTAATTCTGCGGTCCCTTTTTAACACCCTAGCCAACTCGTTCTTGAAACATCAAGAAGAAAACTCCTTTTGAGTTCTTAAGGTCTAGTTCAATTTAAAGAATAGCTAGCTCACCAAAAAACAGAGGCAAAGCCGTGGAGATGTTCAACAAGATCAAGATTACAGTACTTCATCATATCTTCCATGCAAGAAACACCCATCATCATCTTTAGTTGATATATGTGTTTATTCTTTAAAAGACCTCCCATCAAGTATAGATCATGTCAAATCTAAATATATTAAATTTAATTCTATAAAAAAAATTTAATTTTAATTTTTAATTATATTTAAAAAAATT